>JBAHVQ010000125.1:61550-72732 GCA_036872915.1 Nanipora kamurai
TGTCTACATTTAAAAAACTTGTCGTGTTTATTAAATGCGCATTAACATTAGTGCTTTTACGCAGTTATGGCAACATTTATAATTAACCAGTTATCATCCAGCCACTGAAAAGATATTTTTCAACCTCAATTTCTCAAACTCTGTCTTAAAGTAATATTTAAAAAACGAGTAGGAGTGTTTTGAACGACTTCAAAAACGAACCCCTCAACACGCTAATGCACGAAGGAAGTTTGCAAATTAATGTTTTCTAATTCGACGGAAAACTCGCGAGAAAAGCGAGCGTGTCTTTGTCGCACATAAAGATACGACACGGTTACCACTGATTTAACGTTTGTATTTTCTACATGAATTTTTAATGAGTTTTTGAATGTATAGATAACAGCATCTCAGCATACAAAAGAATCTGATTTGTCTGTTAAGACAACACTTTTTCCAGATCTTTCATGTCATTGAAAACAACAAGGAACCTACAAAAGACCCTTGAGGTACCCCAAATATCTTATACTATTCAAACATATTTAAACAATCATACTAAAGAAACTGTAATCTGCTTAAATAACTTTTTATCCACTTTAGTTTGTTTCAACTTATTCTTAACATGTAATATTGTAATTTTTCGTGCAAAATCGCATGCTCCACATTGTCAAAAGCCTCTTGTATTTTAATGAACACAGTTCCTGTCATCTTTACTTGGTCCTTTTATCGTCGAATACTGTCTGTGAAGCGAGTAACTGTTAATTCCGTTTTAAATACCTTTCTAAAACCGACTTGTTCCAATGAAACCAAGTGGTTTTGTTCCAGATATTCTCTTAATATGGTTCGTGAACAATTTTCTCAAAGATCTTAGGATATACAATTATCCAGAAATATTATAGAGCCTGACTTGAAGTAAACGAAACCCTTTAGCAACTTTCAATGGTTAAAGAACAATTGAAAAGTCAAGGAACAACTGACAATTAGAAACAATTTGAAAAATTAGGAATTTAGGTATTAGGAACTAAATTCGTGATGCCCGTGGTTGAATTTATATGTAGTTAACTTATATTAAACTTTTATTTTTAATTTATTTGCAAACCATAACACATTGATTAATTTCAAATCCCGTCATCTTTAATTTTGAGTATGCTGCAGGAATTAATAAATTCATATTCATAGGAGTGCTAACTGAAAGTCAATGTGATTTACCATTCTCTCAACTCGCTAACTCTCAGGTAAATTCAAGAAGGACCATAGATCCTTCCCACTTTCAAATCCCTAATTAGCTTTCGAAATTTTAATTGTGTGACCATAAATTTTACAAATACTAAAAAACATAAACTCTTCGTGACACGAACTGATCTTCCCGGTTTGTCAATTCGAATCTAATAAAATTCCGAAATGAAAAAGGTTTGCCAACTTATTAAACGTTGCTATTGACAACCACTAATCTAATTAGCTGATCTAAACAGTATTCAAAAATATTTGTCTCTAGTAATATGAGGACATGGCAGCAGGTTTGTGTTCTGGGCTTCGAGCAGCTTGAAACTGGGAGTTTAGCTAGAATGTCGACGATTTTAGAATACATCGTTGACCAAGCGGTTGTGTATGAAGAACTTAAAATGGACAAACTATAAGTGGAGAGCGAATGACATTCGACGAAGCTACATCAGTAGTGTCAGTGGACACCAATTCAACAAACCTGACTGACTCGAAGGTAATCTAGAATCTGAACTACGACCTCCGATGGCTCGAGTGAGTGATTACTATGGAAAAAATGAAAGAAGCCTATCTTCTCTACCGAAGGTGAGATACGATGCATTCCAACACCCACGAACACTTGAAATGTTTATTCGCTGTTCGGATTTGACCCAAATGGAGGGATTCAGCAAGACCGACCCACTGTGCGTGCTGTTCATAAAGAGATTGGGACAATGGAGTGAATACAGCAGGACAGAATCGATACCAAACAATCTCAATCCACGCGTAAGTTTCAGTTCCTTGGTCAGGAAATAGTCTCATACCCTGGTCTTTTAATTTGTGTTGATGGAAGCAAATTACTACGGTCGAAATCTTTTGAAATCTAAGCCGAAGACAGCGCAAGCTTCTAAGCCACTGGCGTATTGTCGCCCAAATCAGCAAATGTTCATTCTCATTAACGCCGCATTAAAGAAGTGTAGCTTTGTGGTCTTTCCCATAAATGAAATGTAATTATTCGGGTTGATAGTTTCATTCGGTAATTTGTTTGAGATGAATGAGTTTAAAAGTTTAGAAGCGCCAACATTGTAGCACTTGAATCTTTCTAAACCGATTTAATGAGAGCAAGAAATACCATTAATTAATTACAGCCCGCAACGTCGCTTATTCTGTCTTGTGGCTGGTTTAATGCAAATATTTGGTCTTTTCTTTTAAAAAGCTCAATGTTCTGTATTCACGCGCTACTTTTTCAATGCCTTCATTATGCATCAAGTCATTCGGCATTAAACAAAAGACAACTGAATTGCGCTTTCGAGGTAATTACCACAGCAAAGATTTCCAACGTGTTTGCTAGCGGAATTAAATAGAATTCTCACACTATGTTGTTTGGCAATTTAAATTATATCACAGCTTCAGTGTTTTCGCCATTCTCATAACCCCATGCTCAATTCGTCTCAGTTGAAGTTGACAGATGAGTAGTCCAACCCGTATTGAAAAGCTAAAAGCGTTACATAACAGGCCATCTCTGCTCGCCCTTACACGTTTGTTTTATAATGGGGCCTGGTGTCAAAGTTTTTACGTGGAAACGATTTCTTGTTCGCATTTCAATTAAGTCTAATTTTCACGTGAAAGATTTCGCGCCTTTCATCGTTGTAAAGTGTAATGTTGGCACGCTCACGTGAATAACCCAACTGCTTTTTTATTTAATTGGTAGAAGATATATACATGATAGTTAATATTAACTTACTAAAGTTCGATCCTAAACATATCTGTACATCTCCCCTTTTAAGTATGGCCAGATTGAGTCAATGAGGTCAACAAAGATTAAACCATACGAGAGGATGTTTAGGTAGACTATTTTAACAACAAATATCAAGATATTACTAAATTATAACTAAAATATTCAGGTATTGTGAATGTCAAGTTCTTACAAATGGAATCCTAGGACGTTCCATTACTTCAGTCTCTGGTACCTTGTGGAAACCCAAGGTGGACAGGAGGTTTGACGACGCGTCCAGATCTAGTTGAGACCATATTAGACCTCTTTGTCTGCACGTCCTTTACCGTATGTGGATCTGTCATACAGCTTGACCACTGGGACTCCCTGTTGCTGTGTGCTGGATCTGGAACCAGATTTGAAGATGCTTGTTTCAGCAGATGTCTTCTACTCCTTCTGTATTCTTGCCCGTTGGATTTGACAATGTACGAGCTTGGTTCTTCAGCAGCCTTTACTACTGTTGCTGGAGTCCATATCCCTTTTTCTTCATCTCGAAGGTATACTTCATCCCCTGGTTTGAGTGGCTCCAGTGGTTTTGTATTTCGATCGTAGTAGTGCTTCTGTTTGGTCTGTCGTTCTTCGAGGCTGGGTTTGATCTGCTCTGTGCTGTAATTGGGTTGTAGTAACTTGGAAGTGGTTGGTAACAGAGTCCTTGTTCGACGTCCCATTAAGATTTGGACTGTTGCGGTAACCCAAGAGAGCTATGTTGGGGTCACTGCCATGTTTTCTCGCTTTTGCTAGGATGCCCATTGCAGTTTGGACTGTTCGTTCCGCTAAGCCGTTGAACTGAGGGTACTTTGGCGAGGAAGTAATGTGCTTGAATTGGTAGTTCTTCGCAAAACTTGGGAATTCGGTACTGCTGAACTGCGGTCCGTTGTCACTGACAACAACTTCTGGGATTCCGTATCTTGTAAAGTGTGGTTTGAGGTGTTTAATCGTTGCTGCACTCGTTGTACTAGAAAGTTTTGTGATTTCAAAGAACTTGGAGAAGTAATCCGTTATTACCAGGTAATTTTCTTTGTCTAATTCGAACAGGTCCAGGCCAACCTTTTGCCAGGGCCTTTCTGGTAATTCATGGCCTCTCATTGGCTCTTTCTGTTGGCGTCTTTGAAAGGTTACGCAAGTGTCACATTTTCTGATTAGATTAGTTATTTGGTCGTTCATTCCTGGCCAATATAATACATATTGAGGTCTTTGTTTGCACTTCGCGATGCTGAGATGATTTCCACGTATAATACTCAGCATTTCATGTCGTAATGTTATTGGTACAATCAGACGTTCCCCTCGTAATAGGAATCCATCTTGCAGGCTAATTTCATTTCTAATCGACCAGTATGCTCGTATATCTGTGTCAACTGCGGACTTCGAATCTGGCCAACCAGTTTGTACAATGTGTTGTAATTTCCGTACGATTGGATTTGCACTTGTCTCCGCATGAAGTTGTGCTAATCTTTGTGGTATTACCGGCAGTCGTTGGACTGTATGTACTTGATATGGATCTTCGTCTTCTGTGTCGTCAGTTGTTCCAGGAGCTCTACTGCAGATACCTTGAAGGTACTACTGCGTTAGCAGTTCAGGACGACTTGTAGAAAACCGACAGGGTTGAGAAACGGCCGGAGCTTAAATCTAGCAAAACTAACGTTTCGAGCGATAGCCCTTCGTCGGAGTGCAAAGGACCTTCGCTCGAAACGTCAGTTTTTCTAGATCTAAGTTCTCGCAGTTCCTCGACCCTTTGGGTTTTCTATAGAAATCTTGAGAAATGGGCTTCTTCTGTGGCGAAGAACGTCAAACTGATCAATGGCTGAACACAAAGTGGGAGCTTGGTATATACCAGACGACCAAGGGACGTTCGTCAAGCTCGTTTACTCAGAAAACCGATTTCTGAACCCGTAACTCTGTGATGACCGGTTTGACGTTCTAACCATTGAGCTACCAAGACTCAGATGGTGAGCTAAGGTGTACGTTCGTCATACTGCCTAAGCGGAAGTCACAATGTGATAATAATGATTGAAATATTAATAGTAAGTAATAAATATTAATATTAATACTAAATATTAATCTTAATCTGTTAATATTTTAATCATTATTATCATATCGTGACTTCCGCTTAGGCAGTACATATGACGAGCCTGCACCCTAGCTCACCATCTGACTCGTGGTAGCTCAATGGTTAGAGCGTCTCACCGGTCATCAGAAGGTTGCGGGTTAGATTCCCATCTAGGGCTAAGAAATCGTTTTTCTGAGTAAACGAGCTTGACGAACGTCCCTTGGTCGTCTGAGGTTCGTATAAGTTTGTATTAACCAGAGAAAGGCAGAGGTTAAGATTTACGTTTACGGTCAAAAAGAACACTTCAGACTTTCGTTTACCGTCTGCCCTGAATACGAAACATGTAAAGCATCAAACCGTTGAATTGCTTTTTTATTTTGGAATTTCTTCAGCCACTCTTCAACTTGCGTTTTGTTTTTTATTCGCTCCAGTTCCGTCCTCAACGCTCTCGTGAGTTTTATACATACACATAGATGACAATAATCACTGGTCTAAACAGTCCTCAAAGTCGTTGTCTTTCTCCTTTCATAGTTCGCTCAAAGTATTGTGCTTGAAGTTGGCGCCGCCGACGATTTGAGCTTGAAATTTACCGTCTACGACCTGGCAAACTTCACGAGTAAAGACCTTCGAAAACATGACGTCATTGGCTCCGTCGAAGTGGACCTTAGGACTCTGCTTACCGGAAAATCGCCCTTCGTCGGTAGCCTCAGACTTCCGGGGGGACTGAAACCTCGTGGGTGCATTTACGTATACGTGAAAGAAGCCAAGGACTCGAGGAGTAAGTTAAGGTTGCAGATTTCAGGCTCGAAGCTTTCCAAGAAGGGCGTTTTCGGAAAGTGCAGTGCATATTTTGAAATATGCCGGTTGGTTACGGAGGACGAAAAGGAAGAATTTCATCCTGTATTTAGATCACAAGTTGTTCCAAGAAATCAGGACCCGAGGTGTGTAAGGGGATAAACGATATAAAAATGGGATGCTGTGTAGGCATTATAAAACAGCACAAAAAGTTGAAAGGTTGGTAGACTGCCGAATTTATCATAAAGATTTCCAACGTTTCGAGCTATGGCCCTTCGTCAGTGAGTGAAACGAGTTCTAGACGAAGGGTCATGGGTCGAAACGTTAGAATTTTGTGTGATAAATTCGTCAGTCTACCGACCTTTCAACTTTAAGGGGATAAATGGCCGGCTCCCCTAGTTCATCTGCTGAATACAGCTACCAGAATGCTTTCCAGTCACTGTGTAGAATGATACAGTACTGATTAAATAAACATCAGTTCTTTATCATATTTACAGACACTAGTGTCTGTATCAACAAATTTTGCATCAGGTCTCGCACATTCAAATTAAACCTCTGTGGCCTCGGGTCTGCATACCCCGATACAAAAAGGCCACTCATAATGACTCATTTTGTAAACATTACATATTAAATTTTCGCAAGGGAAGATGCAAAAACAGGTAGATTACAAGCACTTCCTTTAGAGTCAAAAAACAGAGTTACGTCGGCCTTGTCCAAGATCGGATACTGTAGCAACCAATCAGATTCTTCCGTTAAAGTACACGAACATTGCCGCCATGACATTGTGTCCAACCAATGTGTCCAACCGACCAATGCAAATAAATTGAACGCATGAGGTCACAATAGAAAACAAAGTATTAGAACATTAGGACAGTAGAAAACAAAGAATTACATGTAATTTGACAGGAAAAGAAAAATAAAATACTGATTTATATGATTGCCGTGCGGAGATCCGATAATTTAAAACAATTTATTGGTTTTTTCTTAAACCCTTCCAGTGAGATAGTATTCCTCACATATTGTGGTAGGCGATTCCATAACCGGGCGCCACTGTAGCTAAAACTACATTTCAAGTATTGTGTTCTAGGCTTTGAGAGCGAAAGTAGTCTATCCGAATTCCGTAATTTGGGTTCCCAGGAACAAACATGTCAAAAACTGATGTTTCGAGCGAAGGTCCCCGGTCGGAGTGAAACGTAAAATGACAACTTATGTCATTTCACATTTCACTCCGACGAAGGGCCTTCGCTCGAAGTGTCAGTTCCGGCAGGCTCCCAGCCCTTTGGTTTTCTTTATTAGAGTTCTTATTTTTAGGTGGCCAGTGGTTGAAATATCCCTCCAGACATTGTGCGACAACGATACCGACCTGGACGTTTTGTTCCAATGTTGGCATTGTACTCAAGATGGGAACGACGAGCTGGTCGGGGAGGCGCGCAGCACAGTAGAGAAGCTTTTACAGAAGTAAGTATTGATCTACAAGAACATAGCGTCGGGAAGCCACCCATCGCGAGCGAAAAAAAATCAAGGAAGAAATGAAGAATACTTGGAAAGTAATAATAAAGGGAAGAGAAATTGAAGAGGAAAGAGAAAAAGAGATGGAAAGAGAAAAACTAGAAAAGAGGAGAAAAAAGAGTGGGATTAATCAAGCTTAAAATCTATGACTGAAGTAGAGTAGAATTTGATGAACCAAGGATTTGCTCTGGACCCAGTCAAGCACAACCCCCCAAGACCCCACGCTGTTTTACTCGTGCTTCGCGCTCGAAACTTATTTTAAGGAAAGTTTTTTTGATCTTTGCCCACGCAGGAGTCATAGGCTGGTTATTTCCCTAGGTTCTTTCTCAGAGCAGCATTTTACATGAACGGTTGATCGCTTAAAGTTACAAGCTCTTATTCAAACTATATACATGAGATTTTAATCAATTAATCACTCCAAATATGGTTTTTCAGGAGTTAATTACGAGGATGTAATACCTACACTACAGATATATGACAGATTATCTTACATATAAAGTACATATGCAGATATAAAAATATTATTGTTATTATTATCATTATTATTATCATTATTATGACAGATTATTATTATTATATAAAGTACATATGCAGATATAAAAGTGAAGATATCAAGTAAGTAAGAGTAAAAAATTTTGAAAATTTAAAATCTTAACACAGTCAAATTTCTCCTAAGAGCGTACTTTTAAAGTACGTTTGAAATTATTAATTTTGTCAATTTCACTTAGTACTGTCTGGCAGCCCGTTCCATAGTGCAACTGCCCTAAATAAAAAGGAACGCTGACCCGCAGCAGTTCAGTACAACGGGACGTTTGACATATTCTTATGTCTAGTATATTGATCCAAACGTAAATCTATTGATAAGGTATGCAGGAGCTAACCCCTTCAAACATTGAAAAGTCAGGTATTTTAATCCTTCCTTACTATCTATATTGTTAGCTGCGATTTTTCCCAAACAAGTGTTTTTGTTCTGATTTTGTTAATTTATTATTAAAAATAGTTAATTTCCTTTAACGACGTTCAGAGCTCTTTTAGGGATGGCAAGACTCTTCCTCTTTACATCCAACAGAAAAACAAAACCAAACGACAGAAGTTATCTGGATGTTTGAAGATTGTACAATGCTACGTCGATCGTCAATACAGCGTGCTTGATTTTGTGAGAGGAGGATGTAACATGCGGTTTGTTTGTGCTGTGGATTTCACCCTGTCAAATGGAAATCCTAAAGAAAGGAATTCGCTGCACAGCATCGTCAGTGAGCATGTAAATATGTCTAATAGCTCTATTTCATTTCTCATATGAAGTAATCACAAAAGGTCCCTCGGTTTCGTACACTCACTGTTATGTTTATAGTACTTTTAAGAAATTTAGTTAATAGCAGTTGTCTGAACATTTAAAGAAAGATTGCTGCACTGATGAAACGTGCCAGAAAGGATTGATTAAAGATGTATCAACACGCGCAGAAGAATACACGTATGTTATTTGCTGACAGAGAGTTCCTTATTAAAAAAGGCCACTGACCAAGGAGCGCTGTTGGAAACGAAGAATTCTTTTCTTTCCTACTGACCTACAAAATGGCGAACAACACACTTGGTTTTTCACTACGTCGCCGTAAAACGCCAAGAGCCAGAATCTGAATGAAATTGTACCACATTTGGTCATAAAGAGGAAAACGAAGACTAGGGAATGTTGTTATTAGTACGAAGTTGTTCTAATGGCTAGAGATTTTTTTAAAAAAAGAAAAAAAAAACAAGTAAAAAAAACTGGGATAAAAACAGCGTCACTGTTCGTCAAAAGAGGTTTGGTGATAAGGATACGGTTGACTGGTGCTACAGCCAATCAAACTGCAAGAATGCCAAGAGTTCCGTCCAATCACGATTAATATAAAATAAATAGAATTAACGAAAGGCTCGTTATATCCAAGCTTGCGAACACCTACACTCTCTACGCTCTGTAGATTGAGTTTGCTCGTATGTAGGTAGAATTAATTGTGAGAAAAAGAAATCATGAGAAGTTTGATTATTTCACTTATGATAATTAGTTTATCATTATAATTATAATCACCAATCATTATAATTGTAATACCCACAATTACATTAGCAGTAACAGCTGCTTCGCACAGTTGGTTTGAAAGATTGAAATGTCTTGTTAAGTCTTTATACAGTACTAAATATTGACACTATTCATTATACTTAAATTGGTATCAAACTTAAAATTTGATGGAATGATTCTTAATGTATTTGTTTATCAGATGTTTTTTCTGATGTTTTCTAGAACGAATATCTTGAAGCATTTCGATCTTTGGGATCGGTTCTGTCCTACTACTGCATCGAAAAGGCATTTCCTGTTTTTGGATTTGGGGCACGGTTATTTCGTGAAAGCGCAGTTTCGCACGACTTTGCCTTGAACGGAAACGAAAATTCCCCCGAGATTGAAGGTTTTCGGGTAAGGTTAGAAACTAAAGTATTGGTTTGTTGTTTTCTACGTTCCTTTGCCTCCATCTCTCTGTGTCTTTCTGTCTCAGTCTCTTTCTTTCTCTGTTTGTTCGTCTACCCTTCCACCGGTCAGCCTTTTTTCGGTCTGCAAAACAGCCTCACTTTCTCTCTCTCTTTCTGTCTATCTTTCTGATATGCGTCTGTCTACGTGTCTGCCCATCTGTCTTCCTGTATTTCTGTCAGTGAGTCTGTCGCTTCGTTTTTCTGTTGGTTGGTCTGCCCATCGGTCGTGCTATTTGTCAATATTTCTATCTCGGTTTCTGCCTGCACGTGTCCCACTCTTTTTATCTTTCTATCTTTCCGTCTGTTTTGCTCTCTGTATGTTCGACTGCCGACCTCGTCATCTGCCACAGCCCTTGCTCTCTATCTCTCTTTCCAGTGCTTAATCGCTTAGTCTCCCTCCTACATTCCTCCGCCCGTCCGCCCATCTATCTGTCAATCCATCCGCCTGTATGTTTCATTTTCTTCCATTCCTTTCTATGATATACCGGTACATCATTTCATTCACATAGAGCATCATCGAAACATATCTTCAGCGGATTCAATCCCTGACATTCGCTGGACCGACATTCCTAGCACCCGTTCTGCGTAGAATCCTTCGACATCACGTGCCCTCGTCAACGCAAACCTCACAGTTTTACGTCACAGTTCTAATATTAGTTGATGGAATAGTTAACGATTTGGATGAATTTATGAAGGAGGTTCGCAAATCCAGGAACCAGGCTTTGTCAATTGTCATGGCCGGGATTGGACCATGTGATTTTCAGTCCCTGGTAACTATAACTAGCTCATTCAATTTATCACCTATACAGACCTCTAAACACTCACACATTCGGTGATGAAACTCGAAAAGATACTTTGTGTAACAAACTGTTTCTTTTCAGTAGCTGTTACTGCCGAATCACACAAACCACGTGATGATTTAATTTAACTTTTAACACACTCGACTCATATGCATTAAGATACACATCATGTTGAAAAGTATGCTATCAGAGTCTTCGCGCTGTATGAAGCAGTTGTATTTGCAGGAGCTTTTTCCAGATTTAACCGAAAAGCTTTTTCACACTAAGCTGACAACGACCAAATCTTTTCAATTTCAGGAGTGCGTACCAATAGACTGTGGAACTTACCTAACAGCATTTTCATTTCAACAATACATTCCGTTTATAAACAAGATAATGAAGTGAAATACAAAAAATAATGAAGTAAAATTGTTAACACCTTATGTATTTATAGATTTAGATATAGATATAGACCTATTAATTTTATGTACTGTTTACAAAATGAGTGGCCGTTCTGTATCGGGGTATACAGTCACGAGGCAAAGCCGAATGACTGTGTCCCGATACAGAACGGACACGAATTTTGTAAATGACTTCTAAAACGTC
>JBAHVQ010000125.1:72832-86409 GCA_036872915.1 Nanipora kamurai
GTATTTCAATTTAATGACGAATTTCGACTATGAAACTGGCAAACTTGTTTAGGGGCTTGGTTTTATCCTAGCCTATTTGCCTACGGTGTACTTAATAAGATAATCTATATGTTTTGAGGGGGGCCATATTTCCAAAGGGGGGACCAAATATCCTAGGAAATTTGGTCCGAGGAGGCCATATTTCCTAGGAAATTTGGTCCGAAGGGGCCAAATTTTCGAGGGGGGGGCAAATATCCTGTGACACTGGGTAACAAGTGTGATGTACACAAGTAAACGCACCGCTGGTTTTTTTGAACAGTGTTGAGCTGGCAAGCCTGAACATAGTTGTCTGGACAGGCTTGTTTTTGGATGTTCAAACAGGCCGTTCTTGGCTTGATAAACGAACAGACTTGAACAATGTTGTTGCAACGATAAGTTTCATGGATGATATTGATAACAGGGTGATGGATTTACAAGCAAGAACACTGTTGTTCCATCAGCACATCTTTGGGTCTGTAATGAATACTATTTTTGTTTGTCAAGTCGAGAATTTTTGTTGTTTTTTTGCACATGTGTAAGTGGAAACAGCAGCATTTCTGAAATCCTCCATCATTTGTTCTGGCATGGTTTCTTGTGAAAGTGTCAAATCCTCGCGTGCTCCTCGCTAATAACACGAATTGAACAGGCATGATCAACGTTGTCCACCCCACAGCATTGTCTGGTTGAACAACATAAAATGATCATGTGAAAGCAACAGTGTTGTTCATACATAGTAAAACATATTGTTTGGGCATGATGAAGTAACAAGGCTGTATCAAGCTGGATTGTATGAACAATCAAATCTGTGATATGATCTGTGTTCCTAACCATACAAGATTTGCCTATAGCAAAGGGGTTTTTGCTGTCAAAAATTTGTTCACTATATGAGAAACAATTGGAAAAAGTTTCAATTCAGCTTGAACAGCTTTGCATTTTATGACTTGCCCCTTTTACAACCACCTGCCATTCAGGACCACTTTCTCTGACACAGATGATTTGTAGTGAAAATGCACCTGGAATGAGCTTCTACTTGTCAGATGCAACCAGCAACTACTTTTACAAACTTAAGAGTACAGAAACACAGAGGTTGATAATAATCCATAATAAAGTTCTTTTTATAACACCATTCATGTTTTTGGTTTGTATCTAATAGTAATATTGTAAATAAAAAACATTGAACACAGATGACATTGCAAATTTTTCTGAATCTCTGATCACAGTTTTTTGGATAGCGAGGAACTATGAGTAGTAATGCCAGCAAAAACACCCTTTTCTCCATTCATTCTTAGCATAGATTTCAAGAATCATAATTTAAAGTCCAAATTCTAACAGGAAGCCTATGAAAATAGCAAAAGTTGAAGTAGTCCTCTGAAGTTTGATGTTTGAGGTGTTGGACCAAACAGAGTTAAAATTTATTGTCTTATCATTAATCTGAATATTAGATTTTACAAGATGTTACTTTTTGGGTTGTGTTTTGTATATGAAATTGTTGGCTGGTTATGGTTTCTTTATGTTGTTAGGGAGTTGTTTCCAGATTTAAGTAGTAACATTTGTTCTTGGCTTTGACAACATAACCATTTTATAATTAGATACAAGATTGTACTTTTGCTTCTAACCATTAGTTTGATTTTGTCTCTTACTCTGGCAATACAATGAAATTTGACTCATTGCATTACTAGCAAGTGAAAAAAATCACACGTACATCCTGGTCTTCACTCTCCCCAATGATTGCCAAAGATATTCAATTAAGCAAAAATTAACATAGAATTGAAACACTGCACAATCCATCCTCATGGATATTAAGTTGTCACAAGAATATCTTGTGCACTTAATTGGATAATAACTCCCTTCCAATCCCTGTAGGCTTGATAGCTCAACAGGTAGAGCAGGAGATGGGATTCCTGAAGGTGTAAGTTCAAATCCTGCTCCAGTCAACTTTTTCAGTTCACTTCAACAGTGTAGGTTAAATGTGAATTTATTGTGTGAGTAATAAGTAAGTGCAATGTTTATTTTAGGCTGCAATGATAATTGTTTTTGCAAGAGCCTGCCTATTGGATTTTCGACTGAATGTGGCCTTTCACACATGTGACAAATAGCACACACAGTTCAGTTTATGCATGTGCCAGCACGTGATTGCATAATTCAAACAAAGGACTAGATTATCACATTGAAGACACATTATCTTTGGATTTCTTCAGTGAATTTTTCCCAAAAATTTGTATGAGATTAGATCTTCCATTGAAAATAAAATATCAAAATGTTAGTAAATTGTCAAGCCAGATTTTTTGCAATAAACTTAATGGAATTTAAAAAATCCTGTCTTATGAAAAATTTTAAAAATTACATATGTTGAGCTCACTCTGTTTGCTGTAATTATCCAGTTTAAAAGAAACTTTCCAAAGCAAACCTACCAAAAATTCACTTATGACAGACTGTACTGTCGTGATAGAACAATGATTTGACAAGATCGATATCTATGCATGAATTCCCAGCTATATTTAGTTACCTGTCTCCTATTCAAAATTACCCTAAGGAGCCTCCTAAAGAAGATGTAAAAGCCATCATCATCTCGACTTTATCCCTTGGTTATCATGCCTGCCTTTGTTCTGCTGGCCTCATTTTCTACAAACTGCAGTCAATGGGTACAGTAGCTTGGTCCAGCCTTCTTTCTAGATCAGTGCTGCATTCATGTGTCTGCAGTGTGTTCTACCCTTGTTCCAGATGTGTTCCAACTGTATTCCAGATGCAGATTTATAATTGCTACTGCAGTTGAACCAATTGAATGAAATTTGCATTAGTACTCTGGCAACCTAAATTACATGGTTGCTTCTTCAATTTTATTAAACCCACACTTTTATAATCATTATTCATGTTAATCTTTACATTATTTTCAGTTGTAAAAAGACAAAAGTGGTATTGGCCATTAGACAAGTCAAGTGATGTCACACATCAATCTGTTTAACCTCAACTTACTTCCAGCACACCCACTCAAACCCATCTCAGCTTAACTCACGAAATATATGCTACCTTGGTTGAGTGAGGATTAGGAGGGAGGTGCTGGATGATGGTGGAGGGTGTGGTTGAAGGTTGGTGGACTGGATGTAGGTATACCTGGGTGTAGGTATACCTGGGTGTCATTGAATATTCAAAATCTCTCAATGCAGCCACCACAACCACAACCATAACTACTGGCACAATTACATTCTCAATACTTCACTTATTTCCACCACACCATTCCAACCCCTAGTTTTGTAGCAATCCAACTAGCATTAGTCTATTTCAATACCACCCCAACCACCAACATAATCACTTCAGAAGACATACTGCACTCAATACTGCCATACAGCACCCGTGAACTGTAACCCCACATAGGTGCAGTAGAGGGTTTGACCTTTTGCAAACACGGTAATAGTGAGCAATCACTGCTGTCTGTGATAGCACAGGTACTTATCGGTAATCTTTCAGCATGGGGTCAGTTTACACACACTCAAAACCCTACCTGGTACCGTAACAGTCCAATGAGAGGTGCTTATCTTGGTTGTTGTGGTGGTATTGTCATGGTGGTAATAATGGATAGCTTGCTGCAGGACCACCCCTGATGCAGGGTGTGTTGGGCATAACTGGTTTATTGGTGAATGTAGTGGTGGTAGTGGTTATTATTGTGGTAGTCTTGGTGATAGATGGATCTGGTTTGTTCAGTGACCATTATATGTTTACTTGGTTGAGCTGAGAACGGTGATGGTAATGGTAATGGTGTTGAAGGTGTGGCTGGAGGTGGTTGAGGTGTGGCAGGTGAACGACTGGTGACATTACTTTGAGCAATAAAAATCATCAAACCAAGCTGTGAAGGTACATCCAAGCACGTTCTCCCCATGGTACTTGGTTATCTACCAACCTTCCTAGAAGCTATCTGGTAATTGAAGTCTCCTAACTGGTTATTTGGCAATTTTATCTGGTATGTGCTGTAAGGACATGTTGATAAATTTTGGGAGTTAAGGAATACCTAATGGGTTTCCATGTTTGGATAGCCTGATCCAAACAGGAGGGGTGTTGCAAGACTTTTGGAAGGGGTAAAGAAAACACGATCAGCTACGTAAGTGTTCTCTAGCTTTTGAAGGTTGATTGAAATCTCATATGTTTGGATTAGGCTATCAAAACATGGATTTCCACTGGGTAATTATTTTTTAAAATGATGACAGAAAAATCTGTTAACTATATTAACACATTGAAGTGGGCAATTGCCCAAAAATTAACGACTACCAATCAGGGGCAATTTCAGTTGATCAACCTAACTAAAGTCAAGCCACTTTACCGTAGTAAAAAAATAAAGCCAACATTATTTTAGCTTTTTGAAAGATCAGGGAGCTTAAGCAACAAGTGTTGTTGGCATAAAATCAACCCCATGTAAATGTGTCGAGAAAATTCCCATGGTCACTTCTATTGGGTCTGGCGTGCCGTGAAGTCTCACACCTCAGCCATGCTGATGTACGACCAGTACGACGAGGTAACGAAAAAGCGAGTGGTCTAACGGTTCTTAAGGCTTGTACCCACGGAACGCGACGCCGTAACCGTAAGCTGTGACGCATGGAAATTAGTACTATATTATTTAATGATATCGTTCAAACTGAACGCGCCCACGATGTAGCGTTCGCGCGACGAGTCCAGTGTGAACGACATTAAAATTATATGGAGGTAATTTTCAAGCATATTACGGCCTACGGTTACGCGTTCAGCGTGTTCGAGCCATTGCAAGGAGAAGATTGGCAAGCCCGACTCGACACCTGTCAACACGATTACAAATAACATAAAACTGTCTGGCGAAAATATGTAGCCGTACAATGGGGTGCAAAAAGACCTCAGCTGTCTTGCGGCAATGAGGCTAACTAGCTGCGTTCAGCTGAATGTAGACCTGATGAAATCAGCCCCACTTCCCCGAATCAAAGTTGAACAAAACAAAAAATTCCACGGTCAGGACATCAATGATAGCGGCGCAACACTGAATGGGGGAAGCGCGGGTATTATAAATACTATTAAATTGTTAATATAAGTCCGATTTTTCTTAAGTCTTCAGCGGAATATCATAATCTTTACCAAAATTCCTAAAGTGTGTCAACCATTTTGCACATGATTTTAAAATTTCACGTTGGCAGTATAGATCGACCTATGTAAAGCGCAAAGGATTGTGGAAATACCGAAACTTTGAAATAATAAAAGAATTTAACGTTTTGTCAGTTCCCTAATCCAATTTGGCTTCATGCACACCGAAAATTGTCTTTCCAGATTTGAACCTTGTCTATTTTGCTTGATGCTTTCCACGTTTGATTTTTCGTTGTACGAATTTGATTTGACGTCTTGGAATTGTTTATTTTGACGTCTTATGAATTTGAATTGGGATCTTCTGGTTTGATTTGACCGGTCAGAAATTGTGACTAGTAACGACTTTGATTTAAAAATGCTGTGGTTAGTTACACTGACGTACACCTATTAGGTCTGCTTGGCTGTACTTAGGCCTGCTGTGCCCTGCTTTGCCTTACTTAGGCCTGCATAACTAATCTACTACTTAGTCCTACTTATTCGAGTTAGAAATGATGGCTCAGGCAATATATCTAAATAGAGGCATAACAAAGACATATTATGAAATATTTAATGAACTGACGTTTCGTCGCTGAACCCGCAACATCTTCAGAGTGAGAAAATGTTGAAGGTTTAGCGACGAAACGTCAGTTCATTAAATATTTCATAATATATGTCTGTTATGCCTCTATTTAAATATATTGTCTGGGCTATCATATTTTTAACTCGAACTCGTTTTCGACCTGGAACATCTATTGCTACTATTTTGAAGTAGTCCTACTTACTATTATCTACAAGTACTTGGATCTGTTTAAGTTTACTTAGACTTGCTTAAACCTCGTTTGAAGATAAGAGCACAACTCAAAATACTTAAGTGTACCACCATAGAGAACTTTAAGGCAAATAGAAAACTTTAAAACAGGTTTATACTTTTCTATTTGTCTTAAAGTTTTCTATGACGGGGCTCTTATCTTCATACTACGTTTACTCTTTCTGCCCGGAAAATCAATAACTTGCTTAAACCTCACTATACCTATTTGCCCTACTCGTGCGTGTGTGGGCCCACTTAGACCTATTTAGACCTACTTAAACTTCTACTTAAACTTCCTTACGCCTCCTTAGGCATACTTGGATGTATTTGCCTACCTAACCTTTATTTAAATTGTAGTCCTACTGAGACCTTCCAGGGCCCACTTCAGCGTACTTTGTCCTTCTTATATCTAAGTAAATTCATTAAGAAGACTGGTAATAACCAGGGGCGGATCCAGGAATTTTTTTACGTTAGTCAAAAAATTTTTTGAGGGGCGTGGCCAGCGGTTTCACATTGGGGGGGGGGCGTTGCGTGCTCGCATGTTTACTTGATGATACGGGGCAGAATTGGGGCCGTTAATGTTCAGATTTTGAAGTTTAAAATTTGAATTGAAATTTAAGTTTGACTGTTTCGCCCCATGTCAGGGCTCATCAGCATGCCTAGGAAACACCGATTCCCTAATTTAACCCTGTAATGCCCAATGGGGTCTTCCCTTGACGAGTAAAATCGTCTGGCGTTAGCCAGAGTAAAATACTAAGGTCTCACAACGGGCGCTAAAGGGTTAATGAGAGTTTTTAACCCTGTAATGCCGAATGGGGTCTTCCCTTGACGAGTAAAATCGTCTGGCGTTAGCCAGAGTAAAATACTAAAGTCTCACAACGGACGCTAAAGGGTTAACAAGGAGATGTATGTGATTCCGGACATGGACAGCCCATCTGTAATGAAAGGCCTAAAATCAGCAATCCGGTTTTAAGGCGTCAGACACTCGCCCACACACCTTTGGTGGAAGCCAAAGGAGTTTGGCTAGAAATGGGAGACTATTTGGGACATTTCGTGCAGGACATGCAACTGCTCGTACAACCTGTCAATGCTAAGGAAACAGAGCTATACAGGCAATTATCATTTGCATCAGATCTAAAAGTTACAAAGGATTATATTAATAAAAAATTATGAATTTTATCGTTATAAAGTACATTTGTAAAGCGATTATCAGTCAATCAGTACTCTAAGCATGTATTTACAATTTGCTGGTCTGCCGACTGCCAATATACGATAAAAATTTTTTATCCAACATGATCAAATTTGTGCCACTTGAGGAGTTGAGGTGTAATAAACTTCACTCAATCTCGAAAGTTCAAATTTCAAAGACAAAATGACAAGGTATATTTCCCCAGTAGCCTAATAGTAAAGGATTTACATTTGAACAGATCCTCATAAAAGCAAATAAAAGTTTATAAAGCAAAATCAGAATTTTAGGACCGTTAAGATCATATCACACATAAATATGTTTATATAAATTAATGAATATGTAAGCAGTTCAACCGTTGGACCTAACCTCGCACAGTTATGCAAATCTTAAGTTCAATGCGCGCCGAATAAATATGATGTTATCAACGATTGAGCGATTTATTGTTTAAAATTGAAAAATTCAAACGACATTACCTTCTTGCCATACATCTCTTAGTCTCTTGAAATAGACGACGAGGAATCAACATCTCAGCTTGATAGTTTCAGCCAAGACAATTGTCCTTCATCTTCGCCGCAAGTTCACTCGTGGATACAAATTTTGCAGAATTTATCTGCTTGAAATATTCTCCACTGAACGCCAGTAAGCCTTCCTTATTGACATTTTCAAATAACGATCTAACCTTTTCGAAATCTACGTCGTTAATTTCGAGAATAGTAGATTAAATACAAACGAAATTTGCTTGTAAAAATTGCGCTTCGAGAAGCAGTTTGTAGAGAGCGACAAAGTGCACAATGCTTCTAAATTGAAGATTAGAAGGCCAATAAGAAGAGATGTTCTTTAGCGTTCTTTTGTGCAAATAGTCCAATTACAAGCTATTATCTATTTGCCAGATTAGTCAGAATCATGGTACTTTAGTCAAAATTTCGCAATCGTCAGTCAAAATAGGTTTGACAAATCAATGTGCCTGTAGTGTGTAGTCTAAGCAAATTTGACCAATCAAGTTGCATGAACTAAAAGGCATATTAGTCAATTTTCATTTGAATACCGCTTATTTGACTTATCGTTTGACTAATCAATCGCTGGCTCAACGTGCTTGCCCAAGATGTAGCACTTGAAAGGTCGTTTTCAGATGCGTGCGGCTAGAGTAAGCGCAAGACCATGACTGAACAAACAAGGACACAGAATTCGCAGGATAACAAGGAAAGGTTAATACTGTTTTTTGAGGAGCCAGAGCAAGACTATAGATTAGAATGGCGGGTACTTTGGGGTTCAATCGCTCAACTGCCACAAGGATATTATCTATCCAAAGAAGGAAGGGTTAAGAGTCATTACGAACGTTACCTTATCTTCCTGCGATCTTCTCTCTACTTGGCTCAGTCATTGTAACGTTCAGTCTAGCCGCACACATGTGAAAACGTTTTAAGTGCTATCTTGTGTAATTGTATGTACAACGTATACTCACATATTATTGCTAGTTGACTTTTTATTATTTTGTTGATTTTCCCATTTTATTGAATTTTCATTAACGTTGGTGAAATATCATAAATGTTAACGTTTTTACCTGGACTTTATTGAACTTCAATTTAACGAAATATTTAATTACTTGTTGTAGGCTTGTAGCTGAAATTTCAGCGCAATTATTTGATTAGGGTTGCTGAAGTTTGAAAAGCTCTAATGAAGGGCAAAAGGTGTAGTGCATAGATTGGAAAAGATTTGTTTTTTGATTTATGGATGCGCCTTATCGAGAGGAATTAAACAAGCTGTTGTAAGGTTTACTCAGATTAATATTTCCGAAAGTATTGTACATTAAAAATAGCATTTTGAAAGTCTTGACCGGGAGAAGGTAGTCTAGGTTGAAAGTAGTCTGAGTAGGGCTTGTGACGTCAAATCGGGAACGGAAGCTCAAACTCTCGTGGAGAAATCATTGTAAATTAGAGTGTATGCTCTAGTAAAAACGACTTAAGCCCCGACAAGTGAAGAGTATCTCCAAACCTTCGCATGTTTATCTACTATTTACAAAATGAGTGGCCGTTCTGTATCGGGGTATACAGTCACGAGGCAAAGCCGAGTAGGTTAGAAGTATATTTACGAAGCAAGTCACTTGGTTTATAGTGCTTAAGACTCACGCAAGACTTTCCGTTGGGTTGCCATTTCTCACCCTTTTCCTTGACAACATCGAACCCATTTTTTGCGTCTCTTTTGCACCTCAAGTTGCTTATCGTTACCACAAGGAATTTTATGCAAAACATTCTCTTTGGCTGTATCAAAAGTGTTTGAACAGCCTACTACAGAGCACCTGGATGGCATTCTCATAGTAACAGTTTCGCTACTGTAACTCACAACTGAACTACTTCCGTTCCCAATTTGACGTCTCAATGCACATTCCAGACGACTAGTGAAAAGTTCGTCAAGCTCGTTATCATTTCGTGACTTTCGCTTAGGCAGTGCATATGATGAACCTGCACCCTAGCTCACCATCTGAGTCTTGGTAGCTCAATGGTTAGAGCGTCTCACCGTTCATCAGAAGGTTGCGGGTTCGATTCCCGTCTAGGGCTCAGAAATTGTTTTTCTGAGAGAACGAGCTTGACGAACGTCCACTAGTCGTCTGAGATTTACCAAGCTCCCACATGAACTGCGTTCCTGTTCGACATTAAGTATTTACATCATTATCATCATATCGTGACTTCTGTTTAGGCAGTACATATGACGAACCTGCACCCTAGCTTACCATCTGAGTCTTGATAGCTCAATGATTAGACTGTCTCAGCGGTCATCAGAAGGCTGCAGGTTCGATTCCCGTCTGGGGATCAGAAATCGTACAGTGCGTTGCAGTACTTCAAGCGTTTTTGTCCGGTCATGATTTTCAAGATGGCGAAAATAGGGATTTTGGGCATGTTTGAGGGACGATAACTGCATATATATAAATCAGATGAAGCTATGTTGTAGCTTGTTTAAATCCTCTCGGTAAGGGGGATCCATTAATGAAAAAATTATCCCGATATATGCACTGTAATGAGTTAAGTTGGTGCTTCAAATTCAGATCAAACACTCCTTCTCGTTTATGATATATTACGTTATATAATATACCCTGTCGTTAATAATTATTGATGTAATTTATTGCATCAACGTTGACGTGACGACACCGAGTCAATATGAATCTTAAGATCTACGACGTTCTTTGCACAAAGGAATTCTCTTCGTACTGTACACAATGCTACTGAGAGCATTTTCGCGTTTTGACTCTTTCCTGTCCGAGGACTTTCCCTTGCACGAGAAAAATCGTCTGGCGTTAGCCAGAGTTAAATACTAAAGTATCCATAGGTTACTGAGGACCTATACGGGCAGGAAAGAGTTATAGACATCAGGTCAGCGTTGGGGAAAAAAAAACTGTTGCTTAAGATTGACAGATCACAAACCCGACTTTCTAGAGAATGTTGCTTTCCTTTTAGAATCTGTCTTAACTCCTTAATGCACAGTGTCCGATTTATCGGACACCAAGAACAAAAGCAAAAACGAAGGGAGAAGAAAGAACAAAAGAAAAAAGTTTTATTCGTGGAAGACTTAACCCTTTCTCTGCCGGTCGACCAAGTCCGTACATCTTAAGTGTTTAGCAGACATGCAAAGAGTTAAAATCAGAAAATAAAGCAAGGACATAGAACACAAAAAAAGAACAAAAAGTTTTGGAGTTCCAAAGTTAAGGAGAAAATGAGATACAAAGTTAGCGACATTTTATGGTAGTTAATATCACATTTCCAAAGTACGTCCCGGTACTGATTTCCTTGCTGTTTGGCTCATGAATTATTAATGAGTGTACGAAATTAAATTGAATTGTCGAAATTAAAAGTTCAAAGCATGGAAAGTGAGCATGATTATTGTTTATCATTTAGAATCTTCAGAAGTACAGTGGAACCTGTCCTTGCGACCACCTGACAAATGCGGGCACCTAAGAAATGCGGACAGTTGGTGACAGTCCCTTGAAAACGCAATACATTTGTATACATTTGGAACCTGGGAAAAGCGGGCACCTGTGAATAAGGAATAGCGGACACAATTCTACGGCCCAAGGGTATGTTTTGACCTTTGAAATGCGGACACTTGCAACCAGACACGCTTCCGAAAACACGTGGTCGACATGCGCGCAACACGTGCACGCTTTTGTAAGAACACACCTGTAGACGTCACATCGCACATTGAGTTCGTACAGATGTGGGATAACCATGGCATCGAAAAAAAGACACGAGTTGCCTCTCGAAAAGAAAATCGACATTATCAAAGTCTCTGAGTCCGACCGTAGTTAATGGGATTTGGCAACGGACTTCGGCATTGGAAAACCCAAGTTGGCAGCATTTTAAAACGAGGAAGAGAGATTGAGGAGGCCTTTGCGCGGAATGAGCCTCTGATCTGTTTTATTAATACAGTACATATTTGGATTGTCATTACGTTGCATATGAGTACAGGGTGTACATGGATTGGTCTACATTCCAACCTGGCAATTGAGACCACCTGAGAATTAGGGGCAGTTAAGGACAGTCCCTTGAGTGGTCGTAATTCCCAGGTTCCACTGTATATCACTACCACGGATATCTGGTTGCAACTGCCATTGGATTTGAACGTTAAAGAATTGAAGCAAAGTTTGGACAAGTTTGCATCAAGTGGAAAAACTCCGCTGGGTTCCGACTGAGAAGAAAATTGAAAGATGTGGACAGTATAGTCTGTGTTCAAGTGTCTACAAGGAATTGTTTTTATTTGTCTGAACTAATGGAAGTGCTCGTTGACAAGAATTAAGATGGTCGCCAAGAGACGAAATTTCAAACAATCTTCGACCAAACTGTGGAACAATTTACCAGATAAAAGTGCCTAGACAAATTTTGTTGCATTATCAAGCGAAAGCTGGATGTAAAATTTCATGTAATTAATATTCAGCGTAATTTGTTTAGCTTTCAGTTTTTATATAAGGTATTTTTGATTAGTTTTACATCTGTTACAGTCTTTAAATTTGCAGATGTAACACGATATGAACGTATTGTTAAAATGGATACTAAAAGACGAGTGCCAAGAGAATGTTTCTCGTCAGGTTGGTCACAGTGTGTTATTAGTTTAACTTAATATTTCTACTAGTTACTTAGATTTAAATAAAAACATAGATATAAAGCTGTCAGCAAGCCATAAAGGTTTGCTGGCACCACCTTGTGCCATCAGCAAACTAAAAGTTTGCTGACAGCACGTCGTGTTCTGTCTCCTTTTCTGTGTGCTTTGTCGTAATATGCTTGCGTTAATTTTTTGCATTTATCTTCGCTTTCGGAGTTTGTCGCTGCGTATCTTCGATCACTTTCTGTATATGAAGTTTAATGTCCGACTCATCAGCACAAATATGAAATATGGTTAATTCAAGGTAATGCATACTGGCCAGATTGCGATTAAGTTACGGTATATTCAAACTTGTGCAAGGGGGTAAAGAGATATGTATTGACTTGAGCCTATATAATGTAATGTGTTATGTCTAGATAGGTAGATAGACAAAATAGACAGATAAACGTATACGTATAAATGTGTTTGTGTATTCACATTAAAAAAACACAACAGTTTTTGGGGGGAGAAGGGATGAACAGGTTTTGTACCGCTCCTGTAGCAGGAGGTCCACTGGCCGGTCTAAAAGGCCCAAGTGTGCCAGGAGTAGTCCCAGGGAAGTCGGTACCTTCACGTGGTTCCCCCCGTCCTCACTAAGTTCGACTACCGAAAAGCGATTGTGTGGCGCTATAACCACCCCTATTCTCTAAATAAAAAGGACAATAGTAAATGTGGCAAATATAATTTTGAGACCAATGTGCGTTCGCTTTCGTCTATGTGTAGGTAGTGACGTTTTTTGGTTAATTCGATGTTGGTTCAACCATCGCCCGCATTATCACCCCCGTCTTAAACTACTCTCGTTTTATAACACGCTAGACAGCCTGTCATTAGTCTTTAGAAAACTTCCCAAACCATGTCCCCGATCAGTGAGGTTTGGTTTTTATTTGGCAAAATAAAATGGAGTTTGACGAAGTTTTGAGTCATTTTAAAGTAAAATTTGGGCGAATTTTAGAGGTCAAAAATTTGAGAAAAAGTAAAGGGGTTAACCCATGGTTTTTTGACGATTTTGTTTTCAACAATCTGGAAAGTTTTGGAAAAAGATAAAAATTTCAAAAAAAAATAACGGAGTTTGATGATGTTTTGAGCCATTTTAAAGTAAAATTAGGGCGAATTTTTAGATGTAAAAATTTGATAAAAAGTAAAGGGGTTAACCCATGGTTTTTGACGATTTATCAACAATCAGAAAAGTTTTGGAAAAAGGTAAAAATTTTTAAAAAATAACGGAGTTTGACAAAGTTTTGCGTCTAAAGTAAAATTTGGGTGAATTTTAGAAGTCAAAAAGTTGATAAAAAGTAAAGGGGTTAACCCATGGTTTTTGACGATTTTTCAACAATCTGGAAAGTTTTGGAAAAAGGTAAA
>JBAHVQ010000126.1:0-22341 GCA_036872915.1 Nanipora kamurai
TGCAACGGGCAAAAATTAGCTTCTTTCACATCATTATTAACTAGGATTAGGTTTAACTCCCAAAAAACAGAAATTGGATCGTTTAATTCTCTTAGAAATTCATTCACAACTTCCGAGTATAATAATTGGGGAACTGGATTATTTCGAGGTGATATAATATTTTTAGCCTGGTACATAGGTGAATTGGATGAAACTAAAGTGAAAATGGTGCATAAATTATTATGTGAAAAATGGTATAAAATTGACCATTTGCCTATAGGCTTGTAGCCTCAGAGCCAAAGGCTCATAAATTTATAAAATCTTTATAATTTTCAACTATAAAGATTTGAAGCAGCATCGCTTTCCGCTGGAGCTTCGCTCCTGGAACTACGTTCCTGAGCGCTTGGAACTGTGTTCCTGAGCCTTCCACGCGACCGCGCGATACGCGGTTCATTCAGTCATGTTCTTGTTCTTCAGAACTGTCTTGTGACTTTTGCCCTTTCAGGTTTCTCGGTTTATGTTTAATAACATGTTTTCCAATGGTGATTCCACCAGAGACTAATCCTAAACATGGAATAAAAGGTGTTATTTTTTCAACCAACGCTTTCACATCCTCTTATAAAAGCTTATCTTTTTGCAACTCAGAGTCCAATTCTTCACTACTTTCAATTGCATCTAATCCTCTCATTAAATCTGCAAATTTACTAATCAACATGTCAGTCAAAAAAACAATTTGCTTTTTCTCTTCGATCCGCCATATAGTTTGCATAAATTTTATTTACAACTTTTTCAGAAGCTTTTTTGATGTTTTTTACGCTTTGTTCAATCTCGCCATCTTCAGACAACTTTACAAGTTCTGCTCTTTTCTTTTCAACATCTGTTTCTAGCGGCTCACACCCGCCGTCACCATCAACAATTTAATTTTGATTTGTATCATTATTAACGCTTTCCATTCTGCTATTTATTTTAATAAAAAAATTTTAATATTCAAGTTTGTAGCCGTATGGATACACCAAGCTGATTACTAATTTACAATGTTTTTTCTCAAATCTTTTTTAATCTTTTTGATGACCTCCTCGTCTTCCTCACCCAAATAATCATCAATTATAGTTTTCATATCCTTTCTATTTGGATGATAGAAACTCACTAATTTACTTATAGTTTCTCTGTATGGTTTTGCAATTGATGTTAATTGTTGGGTAATGACTATTGTACTCAAACCATAATGTCTTGCAGAAAATCCTAGTTTTACTAGCTCGAAAATTCTATTCTTCACAGCTTGACCGCTGGCACAATCATCTAATATAATTAAAGACTAAGCGCCAGCGAAGCTGGTCCCCGCAGCGTGATTAACAATTTTTTTAATTGTTGTTCAACATAATCTTGATCACACGGCATGACAAAAAAATTCTCATCATCTAAATATTTCCATTCTCTATATGTCTTGTTGTATTCAAACGTTGGACAAATTAAATAAATGTAATCAAAATGTTGGGGGTATTCTTTTTCTAACATTTTTAAAAGATACCACGTTCTTCCGCACGCAGTCATGCCAACAATGATCATATTAAAAGGTTTTATTATATTTTTGGAGCTTCGCTCCTGAGACCTACGGTCGATCATCTCCGGTTGGAGCTTTGCTACTGAGCACTTCGTGCGATCATTATTTTTCACTTTCAGTTCATTATTTTCCATTTATTTTTAGTAATTTTGATACATTACTTAATATTGTATAGAACTAATGTCTTGATTCACAATGTTTAAAAGTCTGTCAGACACCACAAATATTTTACAAACTACATTTGCATCTGTTGCCTTTTTGGTAATTTCTAGTAAAAGACCCGATTGTGTATTGACTAATCGTTTTCCTTGTCCAGCCGTAAATTCATCATTTATAGTTCTTAGATCTATTACCAATGCAAATTTGTCATTAAAAAAGTTTCTTAGGTTTATATTTTGTTCTTGTCCATAATGTTTAAAAAGTCTCATAGCTTCTTCTCAAAATCTATTTTTTGGAATTCCTTGCGAATATAAGGAATTTGGCACTCCTTCGATGGTTACCTTTACATTTTCAATATTGGGATAAACGAATTGTTCACTGTCAGTTACAGCCTTATTCCTATATAACAAAACTACGGCTTTCATGCTTCTTCTAGGTAAGTTTATGGTTTCGTTATGTGTTGTTTGGTCCTTATCCCATTCTAAAGACTTCATTAAAGTCACATGTTCATAACTTAGACTTCTACCTGTTGTAAATTCATTAATGACCTGATCAGTCAAATCTTGACTATCAATAGCTTAGTACTCCAATTCCAAGTTTTCCAAAGTGTATCCTCCAACACTTTGACTAGTTTGTGCGACCATAATATTTGAAGCCTGAGCTAAAGTTATAACAAATTGAAAATTGTTAATCATATGAAATGGTGCGCAAAATCCATGGTCAGAAAGAATTTTATCAAGTCTAAGTCTTTGTTTTGTTCCATAGGTGTCGAACATAAGTTTATCAGAGACTTTTGCGTCATTGCCAGATGTAGCTCCAGAATCGTCTTTGAAAATGAGCATTCGAAGGTTTTCAGTTCCGATTCCATATTCTATCATGTCAGCACGTTCTTTTGTAGTTAGCCATAGGTCTTTGTACACTTCCATGTTGTCATAGACAACTTCTCCAGAAAATTTAACCACAAGTCTTTCAACAAGAAATTTACTTAGGTTGTTTAAAAACCAAGACTTTCCATTTGCATTTTTAAAGTTAAACAGTAGATGAAATGAGTCAGGTACCAGACAGGAATCAGTTTTTAATTTTGGTATGTCTATATAAATTTCTTCACCCGGACTTGCTCTGTTTGGATTAAATGTAACTACATGTCTAGTTCTTGTTCCTTTAATTTCTGCCTTTTTCATTCTTCTAAAATCCGGCTTAATTTCTTCTGTTCTTGATTGTACTTTCATTTATTTTATGAATAAAAAATTTTTAACAAAAATTATTTTTTACTTACTCTTACGATTTTTACGGTATTCTTTGTATTGATCATACAAAAACCAAGCTAGTGCAATTGCCAAAGTCCACAAATTTTTAGCCAAAATGAAACCCCTTTTGCACCCCAAGACAATAATGTGGATATTAAATTTAAAATTGGACCAAATATAGGCCATAATTTCTTTCCTATATTTTTTACAGCCGTTGCAAAATCACCCAAAGCATTAGATCCTTGTTTCAAAGCTTTTCTGGCTCCGATAATTATGGTTGTTATGATTCCTGCTATGGAAATGGTGATTGCAGAAAGTCCAACCAAGTTTTCTTTTGCCCATATTTTAAATTTTGCAACCTATTTATGTCTTCTTCTTGTTGTTCTCTGATTTCCTCTTTTTCCGCTTGCTCCAAAGTTCTATCTCGTGCTTCTTCAAGGCCAACAATTCTTTCATTCAATTCAAAATACTTTTGAGAAAAAGATGGACTATCAGGTCTATCTATATTATCTCTTTCTTCTATAGTTTTGTTCAGGGTGTCTTGAAAGTGGTCTGCCTGAATTTTAAGATATTTTGTTCTGGTCGTTTTGTCAATTGTTTTTGAAGGGTTTAATACGCCTCCTAATTCTCTATTCTCTTTCGCTGTCAATCCTGGGATTGGTGTGGTGTCTGGAGCTGTAACAACCATTGGCATTTGTTCTACAACTAGATTTCTTTCCTTGAGGTCTTGTATATAATTTATCATTAAATTATTAAATTCTTCATATGCCGACTTATTCGATTGTGTGTTTACTTCTAAATTATTGCCATTTCTCACAAGTATTTTTTTAGGTTCGCCTAAATTTCCATTTTTTAAAGTAGGTCTAAATGCTTTTTTATCAAGCCCAATTCGGATTCTTATTCTTATTGCTTCAACACTGCTATCCAACGTAAAAGTATCGTCTCCCAAATTTCTTTTAAAATATTGTTCTACTAAAAATGATGCATTATCATTTGGATTTGGTACATCCTCAAAGTTAACAGCGGGAGCTAAGGTGCTAGTGTTATTCTTTTTTATAGTAATATTTGTATGATCATCGTGATCGATGAAATACGTTTCCCCAAACTTTTCTTGTTTTATGTCAACAATGTAGTCAATTCTCTTATTAATATTATTTATTTCAATTTTATTATCGTTCTTAACCTTCAACAAGTCTGAACGTTTTTGTACAAGATTATCATATTCATCGTCTAATTCTTCCTCATTCATCAAAGTCATACCCGCTTTGCCATCTTTTCTGGTTTTTATCCATATCTTTCATTTCAAAGTCATCAAATCCTTCTGTCATTTATTTTTAAGGGATTTTTTTTGCAAAAATATCCCGCGCGATCGCCCGGAGGTCCTGAGGGCTCCGCCCGATGCTTGCGTCGCTTTTTTTGCAAATGTTTAAACGTCTTTTCCGGGCACCCAAGAATCGTGTTTGGAGTCGTATCCTAGCCATTTTACCAAAACCATATTCTCTTCTTTAACTTTTTTTCTTTTTAATATTTTTTCAACTCGGTATACCGCTTCGCTGTCTTTTTTGTTTACAGCGCTTAATTCTTGTTCATAAAATTTTCCAAGGATAGGTTCTCCTTCCAGGTCTACCAACTCATACATGTCTGGGTCGCCTCTAAAAACTTTGGAAATCTTAAAAATTTCTTCAGTAAAATTAGCTTCATAACCTTTTGTAAAAACGTTTTTATATTTACTTATTCTAACTGTATCTCCAATTTTAAATTTTGACAAAGGAAGTTTCCTCAAAGCATGTCCATAAAGTGTAACCCACACTTGATCTTTATTCTCAAAGTTTACATCTTTTGGTTTCATAAGGATACTACTATGTTTACTATTATTATAATTTTTCACAAGGTCGTCCAGAGCGTCTAACCACTTGTAGGTTCCTTTGCTATAAAAATATTTCCACATTTTTGTTTTTAAAGTTCTGTTAAATCTTTCAACAATAGCTGCCTTTCTACTAGAGTTTGTAGAAAAATATTTGATGCCCTTTTCTTCCAAAAGTGTTTTAACGCCAACATTATAAAATTCTTTTCCATCATCAAATTGTGCAAGTTTGGGATACTTTTCAAATCTTGTTTTAAATTGTTTTAATAATTCTCCTACAGCCTTTGTCATATTTTTTGTATCTTTTCTATAAACTGGAATAGCAAACGCATATCTAGATAAAATTTCTACGCAAGTCAGGATCCAAAAATACCCATTATTTTCCCTTTGATATTTTTTCATATCAACCAAGTCCATTTGAATTTGATCAGCAAGGTCTCTGACGTATGTTTTTTGAAATTTATGTTTTTTAATAATGGGTTTATACCTCGTATATGTATCTTGTGTTTTTAACCAATCCTTAACCATCTTTCTAGAGACATTTAATCCATTTTTCTTAGCCTCTTGATAAAGTTTTTCTGCAGAGCCATAACCTTTTGCTGGATTATAATATAAATCTCGCAACTCTTGTTCTTTTAAAAACCGCTTCGCGGACAAAGGGGCAGAGCCCCGCGCGTCTCCGACGCTTTTCGCTGTTTCTTTTTCTAAACTCATTTATTTTATGTACAGTTCTAAAAGTACATCTCCAATATTACTTGCATTATTTGTATAGACTTCAAACTTTAAAGAATTGTAATGTTTTTTGTAAATGGACACTTTACTATTTATGTTTTCAAAATGTGTTACGCTTCCTTTTAAAGGTTCTGTAGTAGTGATAGGCAAACAAGTCATTAAATTTGACCTTTTTCCATCTGCGTCAAAATGTTCAGAGGAGTCTACTGCATCACAATAAATATTTATAAAACGGAGTCCTGCATTGATGTCTGCCTCATTATCACTCGTCACAGTTGTGTTTTTTGTTATAGACTTATTTTTAGGAAATCCCAATAATACCCCCAAATTTTTGAAATTTAAATCTTTATCAGAATTAATTGAACATTTTCCACTTTCAGGTAATGATGTTAAAGTTATGTTGTTTTCTTTAAATTTTTTTGCCAACATTTCAAAAGTCCAGTATCCGGGGTTGAGTGTAATTTTACTGGAGTCATATGTAAAAGAATCATTATCCCCTTTAAAAACATTGTTATAATCCCAAAATACTGTTGCCGATTTTAATAAGATTTCTGAGCAATTATTTTCAACAACTAGAGTTTTATCCAATTCCAAGTTGGTTTCTTTTCCTTTCAAAAATACAGTTATCTTTTTCATACTTTATTTTATAAATAAATGGGAAATGAAATTGGTAAATATATGATGAAAAAATATTATGGAGAACATTATGAGCAAGTAGTCAAAGACTCCAAAATTCAAAAAGAAAAATTAAAACAAAATTTTTTGAAAAAGTATCCATATGCGGATTTGACAAAATTTGAATTTGATGTGGTATTTAATCAAGATGGCACATTTGATAGAGGAAATGTTTTTTACAAAGTAGATGATAAAGACCGCGAAGCGGCTGGCGGAGCTGTGTCTTATGACATAGAGTCTGAAACTTTTAAAAATAATAAAGATTGGCAAAAATACCTTAACACAAACACAAAGCAAAGCACGGGCCCAAGGCCCTTCCCAAAGATATGGTCCCTAGGTGGAACCATACAGGGCTTGCCCAAGAGCAAGCGACATGTTGGATTTTACGGAAAAAGTTATTATTGGGATAATTTTCCTACAGAATATATTTTAGATTACCCTATAAATAAATTTAGAATTTATGTTAATGATACCGATTATTTTAATAGTGGTTTACCTCCTTTAAATATTCCTCACACCAATTTTGCTCCTACAATGGGGTATCATGCTAAAAAATCGGATTTAAATCAACCATATTTTCAATCCATCGTTGGAGCCTGGGTTGCAACTTATGCTTGTGGTATTTCCAAACAACATTTGGAATTTAATTCAGAAACACCCAAACAAATTACTTCTCTTATGCGATTTCATTTATACTTTACAATGATGAGAATATTTCAACAATTTAAGGTTGATTCGGGAAGAGCTGGATATGATATTGGAAAAAAGTACAAAGCAAGTTTTTTACAAGACCATTGGCCAAAATGGACAAGACAAGAAATTTTAGGAATTAAACCCATAGGAGCCGCAGGCGGTGAACATTTAGGTCAAGATGTAGCTGGAGTAGATCCTCATAAACATTATAAACATTCTCCTGGAGAAATTAGAGACATACAAAACGATTATAAAAAATTTGTTCCAAAAACTTCAAATGGATTAATTTCACAAGGAACTGAATTAATTAATCAAAGTATTGAAGCTTATGTTTATTCAATCTTAGGTGCGCAAGCAAGAACTAGACAAAGTATTTACGGATCTAGAGCGTCAGCGTTAGAGACGCAAAAAGTTTTTAGAAAAATTGTTCAAGATTCTATTATAAATTATGACACTTCTGTTTGGATTAATAATATGAATAAAGCAATTTCAGACACCAATGTGGTTTTAAATATGGCTATAAGTCGAACATTATGGTTAATCCCTAGTAATTTGATAATTTTAAAGAGTCCAATTCCTGGTTACAATAATAAACTCAAAGTAGCAGGAAAAGACTTTAGATTTGGTTTAAACAAAGACGTCAACTACACCCCAAACAAGAAACCTATTAAAAAACAAATTGGACAAGACAATATGTCAAACCATTTAGATATGTTAAAAAGTAAAACGTGCGGTCAATTCTGTAAAAAGAAAATCAATGAACAAAGTGAAAAAGAAAAAACAACAGATGAAAATAAACCCAAAGTTCCTTTAAATGAAAACAAAAATACAAACAAAATTGATCAAAAATCTCAGGGTCAAAGTCATGACGATAATTTGAAAATTGTCATGTTTGCATCACTAATTTCAGGAATATGGATCTTAAAATATTTGGTTTAATTTGTAGTAACTTACAGTTACCTTACAGTTACCTTACAGTTACATTACAAGTAACTTACAAGTAATTTACAGTTACCTTGCAATTAACTTAAACTCACCTTAAAATTTACTTACATACACCTTACAGTTATCGTACAAGTAATTTACAGTTGTCGTACAAGTAATTTACAATCATCGTACAAGTAATTTGCAGTCATCTTACAAGTAATTTACAGTTACCTTAAAATTTACTTACAAGTAACTTACAGTTGTCTTACAGTTGTCTTACAGTTGTCTTACAAGTACCTTACAAGTAACTTACAAGTACCTTACAGTTGTCTTACAAGTAAATTAAATTTAATATATAAAAATGTATAAATAAATGAGTGAAAAAACAAATGAACAAAGTCCTAAAATTACCAAAACTGAAAAGACTGAAAAATCAAAAGATCCCCAGCGTGTAGAGACGGGTAAACGGCTAGCGGCAATTTCAAAGGAAGCAAAGGAGAGAGCAAAGAAAGCAAGAGAAGAAAAAGACAATGAAAGCAAACAACAAACCAAGTTGATTGAGGAAGAGCGCAACATGAACTTTGCGTTTGGTATCATTGGTTCCATAGCTGCTATATGAGGGTTGTATTATGCATACAAAATATTTAATGAATCAAGAAACCACTTTGCAGGAAGGGTTATTCAAATAGTGGAACCTAACCCTGACAAAAACAGTAAGGACAGTGAGAACAAGCCAAATACATCCAAAGCTTATGTAAACTTAGTAAAAGATCCAACTGAAAAACCGTCAGGGTGGTGTAAACAACTTGACAGCTTGGACTGATTGTTAGGGAATAAAAATTTATTTAAAAATTAATAAGTTGTATAAATAAATGAATAAAGAACTGATGGATGAAATTTATGATTCGGCTTTAATTACAGCAGCAGCTGTTGGTGTGTCTATGGTGATTAAAAAAGTAGCAGGACAGGATCTTAGTACACCAAGTAGTTTGAAAGGAACAGCAAAATTGGCAGTAGCAGTTACAGCTGGAAGTATGGCTGTAAAGTATGCACAGGAGAAAAAGTGGATTCCTACCGACCCTTTTAAAAAACAGTAATGTGATTAATTTTTAATTGTTTTAAAATAAATGGCAAGTTTAATAGCAGGAGGATTATTTAACGCTGTCGCTTTTGCGGGAGCGGGGTTTTTATTTAGCAAATTAAATCATAAAGACTATCAAAGTGCAATTAAAAGACACAATTTAGCTTTGGAAAAATTTCAGAAAGACAAAGAGGTTTGGTATGAAAAACAAGTGGAACGAAAAAATGAAATTGAAAAACTTAGGATGGAATTGTCTGATGCGAACAAAGACATCAATGATACAAATGAGTCTTTGGATTATTTACATCAAGTCCAGCAAAAAATTGAACAAAACCAAGCCTTTTGAAAGGATTAAAAAAACCAGAGTTTGAAGACTATTACAAACCTTCTGATGAAATGAAAGAGTATCAATTAATAACAATGTCTTTGATGGGATTTGGTGCAGGGTATATTGTATACAAATTTATATAACGGTATAAATAAATGAACATTTTTGAATTTATCTTGGATTATGTTAGACTTGGAAAAATTGATAAAAAATATTAAAAAAGATTAAAAAAAGAAAATGTTTATAAATACTTCAAAATTGCCATTGGATATGATGATTTTTTATTCAGTTATTTAAAGTTAAATTCTTTTGACTGTAGTTGTGCTAAGAATTTCAAAAGTTTGATAAATTTGGAAATTGAGCTGCAAAAGATTTATGAAATACAAAAAATAAAAATACCAACCTTTAATTATTTTTGTTCTTTGGTGAATAAACATTTTTTCTTTTAAAGAAAAAAATTTGTATAATAAAAAACAATGAATCCAGTAACAGCTCAATCACCACCACAACTGTCTGAAAATATTGTTGAAATACTTATAAATCAAAAAGATTATAAAAGTTGTAAAGGCAATGCTGTAGAATATTATTTCTTTGAAGTAATTGGTGATCTTTCTGGAGAAGGTGAATTATTACCACACCATGAATATGAAATTAATTATAAAGTTAAATATTGTATTTTTAATGATTTTCATGTTGATCATAAGGCTGGGAAAAAATTTATAAAAATTATAAAATTATTTTAAAACCAAAAAAACCCAGAAAAACCAAATGTATTTATTAATATTTTTATTTTCATTTATTAAAGATATTTAACGTATTATTAAGAATAAAAATTAAATGATTTTTATTCTTCACTTTTATTTAAAGAAAAAAATTCATATAATAAAAAATGAATAATTTAACACAAAAGAAATTGTTTAAAATGGCACAAGAAAAAGGATTAAAATATTATAAAAAAACAAATGGAAAGTTTATAAATTTAAAAAAAGAATGAATTGGAAAAAATATTGGGCTTAGAAACTACCAACCTTTACAAAAGAGACTCAATAGCTGTATTAAATAAAAATAAAACTACTGGAAAAGAACTTTACTTTCCAAGTTGCAGCTCTGCAGGAAAAAAGTTTAAAATTTGTCCAATGACTATTAAATACAAATTGGATAATGAAAAAGACTTAAAATTTGAAGGTGAAAATTTTTTGGTATTGAGAGCAAATCGCCCTTTGGGCTCAGGGTCAAAGACCCACCAGGTGTAATGGGGTGTGATTAAGAGTGAAAATAATTTAATTTTCACTCTTTTTTTTATCTAGCAAAAAGTGCTGTATCGTGCTTTGCGCTGATCAGACAAAGCCCTCAGAGCCATAGGTACAGACGCTTTGGACTATGTCTCTTTTTTCACAATTTATGGTTTAAAACCAAATATATTTTCATAAGTGTCAATCATATTTGACATATAATGTCCATGAGACAATGTATCAATTTTATTATTCATAATCAACCTTTTATCATCTTTTGAACTTAGTGTTACTTTATCAACACTTTCTGTAAACAGATCATGTTTTCTATGACGAATCAAGTTCATTTTTCTATTTTGATCTTTGTTTTTAAACAAACAATTTTTATGATCATTAAATGTAATTTCACTTTTTATCACATTTTTCTTAAGTCCTTTACATTTTCTAACTTCGTCTTTTTCAACCATTTTGTATGAATACAGTTTTGCTCTCAACCCCACAAATTCTTCAATTTGCTTACCACCACATTCATCTTTCATCATCCCAATCACTTTTTTATTGAGTCCAGTTTTGTTACCACTTTTGTGATCGTTGTTGTAATTACTTGTATCAAACATTTTTTTGAACATCTGGATTTATGTCTTTGTAAAAGTCGTCTGTCTTAATTTCAACATCAAACTGTCAGTATCTGTAAATAGTAGTTTTGCATTTTCACCATATTTGTTTTTAATATAATTATAATGAAAATCATACATTAACGTTTTTGAAAGATCCAATGTACTCATCCCCAAATATATTGGTTTATTTAATTTTATCTCTTTACGTTTCATATGAATGACAATTACGTTTTTTGAAAATATAGTTGTCTTATCAAAGTTTGTTTGTGAAAACAATCTTAGTGCTTTTTTTTCATCGTTTACTAATTTTATATTAACTCTGTTTCTTACATTTTCTATTGTCTTTCCAAACACAGAGTTGTTCATAAGTTTGAAAAAATCTTTTTCAAAGTAATTTTTTCCTTGTGTTCTAAGTCTTGTATTCAAGTCAATGTACTTTTTCAAAACGTCTTGTTCATGAAACTTTATTCCTTTGTTAATTTTGGTCATTTTCAATCCTAATTCTTCATGCAATTTTAAATTTTGATAATGTAATGTGTACTTAATTTTATCATTTAGTGTTGGAACTAATTTATTAACTGATCCCAACTTTATATTTTCTGGAGCTAATGGATAATCGTTGTGCAAATCATGTAGTTCAATTGGGTACTCTAAATCAACTTCCAATATACATGGAGTATTGCCTGTGTTGGGTTCACCAAACTTCCAATTACTCAATTCTTTTTCTGTCATCCATTCAAAGTTTTTTGCAGGTAGTGGTTTGCTCATAGCCCAACCATAAAAGTTGTTTGCATCCAAATATGGCAAATATATAGACTAACTTTTGTCATCATAATTTTCCATATACTTGTTATTAGACATTGCATGTCTTTTTGTAATAATAGAAACTCCACCTCTAATTCCATTTTCAATCATAAGATACATATTTGGATCAGACAATAATTCCAACTCAACTTTTGTCAACTTTAACATTGCATCCCATGCTAATCCTGGTGATGTATAATACCAAGCTGGATCCAAGTCATAATTAGTTTTACACACTTTTCTAAAGTTTTCAAAACCATCCGCTAATAACATCACATCTGTCTTTAGGTAGAAATCATGATATTGTCTCATGTTTTTAATATTAAATTTATCCCAAACATTTTTAGCATGATTATAATCTTCAAGTGTTATATTTTCATTACTTAGTTTTGAATAAAATTCTTCAATTGGTCGTAATTTTTCTTCATTTAGTTTGTCAATAGAGTCAAACCAATCATATGGAAACACACCTTTTCTAGTAAGTAAATCCAAGTCTTTGTTTTTGTAAAACATTTTCAAAACATTTAATTCATCTTTATCAAGATTATTAACCAAATTGGCAAGACTTGAAGCCATAAATTTAAAGCTGTCAATAAATCTAAAATGTTTTTTAACTTGGCCTTTTTCTTTAATTTCATAAGTTTCTTCATCCTATTTTTTTACATCAACTATAAACTCTTTGTTCTTAATTTCATCAAACTCTTTTTTTGTAAGTTTTTTTGGATCTTTTGTGTACTCGCGGGTAACAATTTCTTTTGTAAATGAAATGTACTTTTCTTCAGTCTTTGCTATGCAATTAATATTTCCCTCTGTAACATCAAGATTTTTTATAAACAAATAGCTGTCATAATTTTGTAAATTGTGAAATATAATGAATAAACTTTGGACTTTTCATTCTTAAATTACAGTCATTACAGGCAGCACCACGATATTTTCCTGTGTAATGACAGTGATCTCTAATTTTTTATCACCAAATCCACCACCACAAGCATAACAACATGCTGCTTTTTTAAACTCTATTCTTTCTTTTTCATAAAATATCATTCTCTTTTGAAATTTAAATTTATTATCAATCTCTTTAACATCATTTTCTAAACTTTTCACAAATTTGGTAGGAATGTCTTCGTCTTTAGTTTTTTCGGTATATTTAACCAACTTTGGTTTATACAATTTATCATCAAAACATTTAATCAAATAGCAATACCCAGATGGGTTATGTTTTTGATACTGCTTTGTGTTGTCTCCAATGTTCTTATCAACAGACTCCAAATTACATTCAAAGTCCGCATAAATCACAAATGAAACTTTATGCATTTTTTCATAGTTTCTAAACTTTAATTTATTACCAGGTTTGGGGTAAACAGTTTTACCACATTCATGTTCTGAACAAGACATTAAATGTTCTTCAAAAATTTTTGGTGAATTAAAATGACTTAAACAATAATCACAAAGATACAACCTGTGTTGATGCTTAAATTTATGGAAAAATAATTTGCTTTTATTTTTAATTAAACAATAATGTCTTTTAATACTTTGTTGTTCGAAAACTTCTATAGGTGTAGACTCTTTAAGTTCACTTATCATTAAAAGATTAACAACTTCATTTTGATCCGCTTGGTTATTTTTACCAACTCTCAAAGTATAAATTTTATCCACTTTTTTACCATCTTGGTCAAACTCATCATATCCAAAAACATTTATAGAAACATTATTCTTTTTCTCAAATTTACTAATGTCCGAAAAATTTGCTGGGAAATTAACTCCATCACAATCAAACATTTCAGCTTTCTTTTTCAATATTTTACTAACTCTTTCTGGATGTTTAAAATCTGGTGTTGTTTTTAAAAGCTCATTTATAGCAACACACCACAAAAGACATTTTCGATCATCATTTTTTTGGATTAATAATTGCTTTCTTATAACTTAAAAAGTTTGATAGTGGAACATAAGACGAACCAATTAATCTATCATATTTATTAACATTTAAAAACAAGTTTAAATTTTTATAAAATCTCCACAAACTAGTATTTTTCAAATATTCTTCAAAACTTTTAATAATTTTATCTTTCATTTTATCAAAAATTTCTTCAAAATTACTTCCAACATAAATTTCTTCACAATAACTATGAAAAGGTGCTTTATCAAAATTGTTCTCATTAGTAGTAGGGTTTGTTTTCACCATCAAACACTCCAAAGTTAATTGTTGTTTTGTTGATGAAACTCCATTACCAAACAATTTCAAATTACTTTTAAACTTTTCAACAACCAAAGGCTTAATTTTCTCCAACATACTTAGTGGATCATATATCGACAATTCATTTCCTTCAAGATTTGCAACAACTCTTTTGTCAACTTTTTGAAACTTCTTGCCCAATTCAAATTTAATTGATGTAAATTTTTCCAACTCTTCATTTTCACCAATAACTTTTCCTTGCAATTTATTAAATAAATTCAAAACATTGTCCTTTAAATAGTTGTACCAGCTGGTTATCTTTTTAGCACCCACCTCGGGTGTGTTTTTACACTTATCAAATAGGTCAACAAGAAATTTTTTACTCTTTTTGAATAAATTATTCACTTTTTCTTTTGAAATTTCCACCAAACTTTTAATGTTTGGTTTATACTTTGTTGGCACAATCACAGGAACGTTTATATTTGGAACGTTTGTATCTAATAAACTTTCAGTACTCATCTTTCCTTTATTTATTATATAAAAACTTTTTCTTTAAATAAAAAATATCTAATCAAATATTCAAAAAATTTACCACGTGACAAAAAGTAAAATCGACTTATTAATTATTTATGAGGGGTGTGGCTTAAATGATGACGTCATCAGAATGGAATGTGTCAATCTAAAAAGTGAGCGTGGTTAAATGGGGTTAACCGCCGCTTAATAAAAAACATCCATGTGGGCTCAAGGTGCACAGAACCACATGCGCAGAGGCCTAAGTTCAACTTCACTAAGTTCAAAAATTTTGGGAAATTTTTTGGCGGTTGAAAAATTTTGTACCTGGACCGGCAACTTTACCACTACTGGTGACCCCGCTTAGTATTAATTTTCTGGGAGATAGTAGGTGACCCATATCTTTCTTGGGAAGATATTCGGATACGCTGTTCAAGTTCTATAGTTTTAGTTTATGGTCTTATTTCGGCCATTATATTTCTGCTGAGATATCCAGTGATTCCTTATTTCAGGGGAGATACCCGGTGACTCTGTTTTAACAGTAATTTTGGGGCGATATCTGGCGACCCTTATTTCAGGGTAGATATCCAGTGACCCTGTTTTAGTTTTTAATTATCAGGGAGATACCTGGTGACTCTGTTTTTAGTTTTTAATTAGATAAGTTTTTAAGCTACTTGCATGTACCTTTTGCTGGCCACGAAGCCAGAGTAGCACTACATTTAAAAAATGACTAATACTTCACTTGGTTGCGGAAAAAGACTATATACCAGAGATGAAGAAGCTCTTTGAAAGAAAGGTCTTCTGGCGGGCACAATCCTCGGGGACTGCTGGACACCATGGTTTTTCTTTTGAGGAAATCTTTCGCACGGAGAGGGTGGAAAGAACACCGGAGCTTAAAGTTTAAGCAGTTCACTTTGATTAGTGTCGAGAATGGCCTGCAAGATAAGGTACGTTATAATTCGTTTGGAGCGAAAAACTGTAAGGGAGGCCTGAAAGACCGAAACTACAGAGCGAAGAGAATTGAACACCACGCGAATCCCACTAATGCTTCTCGATGTGTGGTTCAACTTTACCGAAAACATGTTTCTATATGGTGAGGGATATTTACTGTTCTTAGCCTTTGCCGAGTAAAATATATACTAATGTATATGTGTAGAAAACATTTTTCTTAAATGAATTTAATGATTTTCTTTTAGTCTAAAAGAAAGTTTGGGTGGCCCACTTTATCTCCAACCAAAAACCAAGCGTGACGAAGCCGGGGCATTGTGGCATTTAAATGTGCCCGTTGACCATACATAATACATTGGGGAACACCATGAAGTGGCTATGTGAAAAGGCTGGCATCAAAGGAAACCGAACAAACCATTCGCTAAGAGCTACTACACCAACAAGAGCAACTCGGGTTCCAGATAAAATGCTAATGGAGCGAACAGGACATCGGTCGGTAACGTCGTTGCATAGCTATCAACAGCTTTCAGAGAAGCAGAAAGAGTTGGTATCGCGTGCTCTTGAAAGCTGGCAGGAAAAGAGTGATGAACCAAAACCAAAACGTATATGCTAATCAAATGAAAAAGCATCTACCAGTGCGCCTGGGTCAAATATTATATTCAGCAATTGTTCATTGCATAGTGAGAACTTTGTTAATTATTAAGTTTGAGTAGAAATGTTTTACAGTAACTAATTTGTTACTGAAAATGTGTTGTTCAAGTTTTAGCTGTTCGAAAAAAGCTGTTTTGTTCGTGTTGCTTTAATTGTTTTGGGGTTGTGTTCCTTTCGAAATTAATTGTCGTGCCGGCTTGTATATGTAATCACGTGAAACTGCAGGGATTGTATATCCAATCTCGCTGACTTTATATACAATCCCGGAGACCAGTGTAAATCAGCTAATCAGTAGATTAACCCCTATTTCCCCCGGGAGAATTCGAAAGCCACCATCAAGTTTTCAAAATGCTTTTTTGTTGTTGATAGGTTTCTTTGAGGAATAAAACTCTCGAAAGAATAAAGAAAAGCGACTTAATCGTGTTTTAAGTGAAATTTACAGTTGCCTTCTAAAATGTTCTTGCTAACACGGTATCGTAGCTCAGTTTGCAGAGCACTTTCTGGACTTGTAGGGTCGTTAACGCCTCAGAGACGGATTTTTCGTAATTGGTTCCGGATTTGGTTTAAAGTATATCATTCTAACACTCGGAAATTTAGTCATTTTTTAATGAAGTACTACTCCGGTTTCGTGGCCAGCAAAAAGTACATGCAAGTAGCTTAAAAACTTACCTAATTAAAAACTAAAAACAGAGTCAGTGGTTATTTCCCCTAGATTTAGGGGTCACCAGGTATCTCCCTGATAATTAAAACTAAAACAGGGTCACTGGGTATCTCCCTTGAAATAAGGGTCGCCAGATATCTCCCCAAAAATACTGTTAAAACAGAGTCACCGGGTATCTCCCCTGAAATAAGGAATCACCGGATATCTCCGCAGAAATATAATGGCCGAGATAAGATCATAAATTAAAACTAAGATAAAAGATTCTACTAGCTGTTCGAAAACAATATCTATTTTCCTTTTCTTTCTCGGTTTGCTTTTTGCTGTTTTTTTACCTTCTTTATATTTCTGGGGCGATATCCGGTGACCTCTTATATAAGGGGAGATACCCGGTGAACCCGCTTAGTATTAATTTTCAGGGAGATACCCGGTGACCCCATATCTTTCTTGGGGAGATATCCGGTGACCCTGTTCAAGTTTTATAGTTTTAGTTTATGATCTTATCTCGACCATTATATTTCTGCGGAGATATCCGATGATTCCTTATTTCAGGGGAGATACCCGGTGCCTCTGTTTTAACAGTAGTTTTGGGGAGATATTTGGCCACCCTTATTTCAAGGGAGATACCCAGTGACCCTGTCCTAGCTTTTAATTATCAGGGAGATACCTGGTGACCCCTAAATCTAAGGGAAATATCCGGTGACTCTGTTTTTAGTTTTTAATTAGATAGGTTTTTAAGCTATTTGCATGTACCTTTTGCTGGCCACGAAACCGGAGTAGCAAGCACTTCATTAAAAAATGATTAATACTTCACCTGGTTGCGAAAAAAGACTATTTACCACTCGGAAATTTCCTTCACCATAAATATATATATATTTATACATTTCGTGTTATCGAGTGTAAATCCCTAATACTTATCCAATATAACACCATTACAATTTGAAAGATAATAAATAAGTTGGCGCTGTCTAAAAGAACGTTAGAATACGTTTTAAAAAACTGTATTTCGACATTTCGACCGAAAAGCTAATCAGTCTTCATTCAGTATATTTCGTATAATCAACTAGTACAGTTGCCCAACAGTTTCTAACAATGTGAATACCCACAATCACCGTAATGGCTGGCACAAACAATCTGACTTACTTGATAAATTTGTATTTCGTCTTACATTTGTGCATAAAAATTGTCTATTGACGACTATAAAATTGTTCACACGATTACATCCATTTTCACTAACTAGCTTTTAATTACAGAAGCATTGCTTATAAGTTTAAAACTCAAGCTCAACTAAAGTCGCAAACATTCCGCGTGCTGTATTCGATAACTTTCTTTAGCATTGTATTTCAGTAGTCATAAAATTATAAGTTTAGAGTTAAGGTTAAAGTTTGAGGTAAATGCTTCCTTACAATCAAAATAGTTCTTAACGTTGTAGTAATTCATTAGATTAGATTAGTTTATCGGATACCACATGCCGATAGGCTCAAAGTCGCCTTGCAAAGCCAGTAAAGAATTCTTTTTTCGCAACTTTTTCCTTAGTTTCCTCAGCATACTTTATCATTCGATTAATTCGTTGCCGTCACGCTTATGACACATCCGGTGATCACACACAGTGACATGTACCTGATTAACAACCATGTTAAGAGCAAATAATGATCGGCAGGTTATTCATCTACCCCAAACAGGTTAGCAAAATTCATCTACTTACGAATCTAGGCATGAGTAACTGTAGTCACTTCGTATGAGCGGCGGCGTTGTATCGTCAATGACTTATTTACACAGAAGGGTAAATTCTTCTAGACGGGTCCGGGGACATACTTCCCCGGGAAATTTTTAAATGTACAGTGCTCTAATATGTTATTTCCTGCATTTTGAGAGCATTTTTCAGGATACTGCGCTGGAAATACTGTTCTAATATGACTCAGAAAAAGAGTAATTGCTCTAGGTTAACCAATCAACAGCTTCATGCCAATTCCCATAGGACCTTACTAACTATCTGTTTTAAACCTCCAGTTTAAACAAAATGTTTTATGCAAGGTGGATCATACCTTTTATAGATTTATTTTTAATCAGAGCCGAAGTAACACAAAGTAGTCAAGAAGTTACATACAGTAAGATCAATACCATGTTGGTAAGCTGTGACCTTTGCCTAAGCTGCCATGTTCTGGCAAAAGGACATGCATGTAAACTGTTATTAATTAAAAACCTAGATTAACTACATTACTCTCCAGTAATTAAAAAATATCAGGTTATAAAAACACAAAAGCAGCAGGGAAAAGAATGACTTCATATGTAAAAAATCTTCACTTTTTTATCTGTTCTAGCTGATGGATTGCAAAACAACATAATGGCCTTTTTTAAAAGGCTGCAATTTTCGAAATGGTTAACAACTGAACTGCAAACTGAAAAAGGAACATTCACTGACACGAAACACCTGCACTCAGTCCTCTTAGCAAAACTTAGCAGTTAAATACAAATATCCCAAGGGAATCCATTCTCGCCTCTTTGTCGTACATGCTCAATGGTAGCACTGAATAGCAATACTACAAGCATTGGATAACATATATCTTAGACATATATGAACAATTTAATTGGTTATGACCACGCATTATTGCAGGCTTCTGCTCAAAGCACAATTTGATTATCTCTTATTAAATCCTCTACGGCATTATAGTGTTTTTGGGCAAACACTTAACAAATAAGGCGTTATCCTTACTAGCAAATTCACCTTTATCAAGCTCCTGTGAAACCAATCGATGACAAGAAGAATAATAAGGGCATTATGTTAAATTTCAATGCTAGCAAGTTATGAGAGGCGAATAGGTTGGGCATAACTATCACACAATGCCATAGGTCTAGAATTTTAGAGACTGCAGTCTGGGACGATTCTACACATATATCATTAGGCCGGTCATGGAACAACTGGTCATCTAACGAGTCCACATTTGTTGTAACAATTTTTAATTGGTATTGAAATTAACATGAGCAAAATAAAAAGCGGACGAAGCTTGGTGAAATAGATTTAAGCTCATAATTTCGAGCTTTGAGATGGTCTAACAGAATTTTGAAGAAACTACCGACGAACGTTCGTCACGCTCGTTTCCTCAAAAGAACGATTTCTGAGCCCTAGGCGGGAATCGAACCCGCAACCTTCTGATGACCGGTGAGATGCTCTAATGCGATTCTTAGACGATGTTAGAGAGACTCACCGGTCATCACAATGTTGCGGGTTTGATGTCTTTCTTATGAATTAAACAAAAATTTACTTTATTATAAATGGTCATTAATATAACCTTAAAGGGGCAATGTCACGATGTTACTACGCATTCAAATAATGCACGAACTTGAAAAAGTGTCTGCAGACAAGAAGTCAAGTTTTATTTCGGAGGAGTGAGGAAGTTCTGAAATCTCTTCTAAATCTTTGCAATCTCCTACTTTAGATGGGCCACTTTATGCTTATTAAATCTTCCACGAATTTTAAATTCAACATGGTTAATTTTGTTGGCTTTTTATAATTATTTGGCTTATCACTCGTGGTGAGGTTTGTGATAAGTTCGGTTTGAAGAGAAAACTGGCAGTTAAAAACCTCCGCTTTCATCCGAATAATTACTGCAACCCAGGAGAACGAATATTTTTCCCTCAAAAAATGGTAAGATAGTCTGCCGAAGGCGTTAATATTGCTAACACATTGAATGAAACTGGTCAAGTTTCTTCGTTCTCTAACTGCTAACAGTGTCAAATGGTTGTCATCTCAGCCCAGCTTGAACGGTATAACAGACAGAACTTCGTCCACTTTTGCGTTCTTTTTGGTTGCTGAAATACGTATCCTGACAGTAACGTCACTAACGAAGTGAAAATTAGATACGTAACGACGTGTCAATGAGAATGATAGATCTTTCATTTGTAAACAAACGGCAGATGTGTATGGTGGCCTGTCGTTGTCATTCGAAAATTCTTATTAAAAGCAAACAAAATAGAAAATCAAAAATAAAATACATTTAAAATTAAATGAAATACAAAAAATAATAAGTAAAACAAAAATAAAAAAAATTTCATACGAAATCGATTTTAAAATAAAAGCAAATTAAATTTAAATCAATTTCAAATAAAAAATTAAAGTAAAATGAAAATTTTGGGCAGCCTATCCTTGCCACAGTATACTACAATGCCTTGCGAACAAACAATTATGGCATATTGGCGGAATGCAGATTGGAAGGACAAGTCTTTAAGGGATGATTTACAGAAATACGTAAAAGAAGATTTAAGAAGAAACGAAATATTGGATTTTTTACACCATGATCATTCACAATATGCATGGAGCTTAAGCTCAGTAGACCGGTATTTTGATATCAGCTATACCGACAGGAATGTTACGGTTGAACAGGTCAGAGAAGCTGTGGTCAAAGAGATTGATGGCCCAGCAAACTACTTGGTTACAGGGCCATGCAAAAGAAACTACGTCAAGAGCACGAGCTCAATTTTCCCCGCAACTTAGTTTATGCAGTTATGCAAGATGTCGATCCTGACGGGTTGGACGCAAGGGGTGGTGTTGGAACTGGACGGAAAAAGAAAAAGGGCAAGTACACTACCAAAGGCCCAAATTTTGTCCACTTCTTAGATGACCATGACAAGTTAATGGGCAATCAAAATAGCACCTGTCCTCTAGCTGCATCGACACAGCAAGTAGGAAAATTTTATGGCTGAAAGTATGGGTAAGCAACTCAGAGCCTGAACGAATTAGGCGATGGTATTTGGAATACCTATATGAAACAAGGATAATCCCAGCGTATTTAAGACTTGATAAGGGAACAGAAACAGAGACAATGGCTACAATACATGCCTACTTGCACCAGATGCTTGGCACTGATGACTCATCCAGTATGATTATGTATAGCCCATCAACATCAACTCAGGACAATTACCGCTTCATTTTTATGGATTTTAATTGTACAACATTTTTGTTTGATTGGTTGTGAAAGCAAAAACTGTAGAACACCAGGTGGAGGAACGTTTGTGTTTGTTTAATGCTGTGGACAAAATTAGATAAAAATCAGTTCTTACATAATGAAACTGTACTTGTCATTCCTAGATTGAAAGATGGTGGCGAAAATGGCATTAAAGACAATAAAAATATTTTAAAGAGCACTTAAAAAGATTGAAAGATCATTATCATTATAATCCACATGATGAAGATGACAGGTACAATCAATCCGCATGAAAAGGATGACAGTTATTTCAAAAACTATGTCATACAATTCCTATTTTAAATCCTTGCTTGCTTTCCTATTTATTCCCATGACTCAAGCACAATTGGACAAATTTAAAGACATGATTTGGAACAGTCATAGAATCCGAGGAAAAAAAGAAACAGATCTATCAGCTTGTGTCCCTAATCACATTTATGAGTCTCCCAATTATTATCAGTTGAATGATTGTGGTGTGTTTTTGTCCACTATTTTATGTGTCTCTTGCATGTGATAAGTTGAAATTCTAAACAGTCACCCA
>JBAHVQ010000126.1:30469-40831 GCA_036872915.1 Nanipora kamurai
TGAATAACTCCTTTTCCACCTCTGGATGACATTAACCTCTCTTTCTTCAATTCTTTCTCGTCGCAAATAGATGTATGGTGACGTTTTGAGCATATTTGGCACGACGATTTACTCAGGCAATTTGCATCTCGATGTTGCCCACCCGCGCAGTTGAAACAAAGCTTCTTATCCGACAGTATCTTCTTCCGTGCGTTGGTCGTCGTAACTTTCTCACAGTTACTCGCCTTGTGTGTCGTTCGGTTGCAATAAATGCAGGGTCGCTGTTTAACATCTTGCAGACCTGTTGAAAGGCCCCTGTTTCGAGGATCTTTCCTGGGGTCTCTCTTCCGGTCGATTGTTTTTTTCCGGGGGATTTCTCCGGGTCCACGAACAAAGTGCTTCACAGAGTTGTAAAAAGGACCAGTCTTGCCAGTTTTTGTCATTTCACACTAAATCTCCTTGAATGCCAGAAAGCTTGTCGATCGTCAAGGCCACATTTCCATTCACCTATCTCAGCTTCCCCATGCTCTCTAGTGACTGCACATCATACATCAACCATTCATAAAACTTGTTGATTTCAACTGCGTTCACACCGTCTATGTTTGGCAAGTTGACTATATCCTTGACATATGCTTTCAAGACTTCACTCTCCTTCCCATAGCGATCTTGTACGATGGTTTTAGCTTTGGCATAACCTTCCGGAGTGAAAGGCAATCCATCAATGCCCTTCCGTACGTGCGGCTCAACAAATTCCTTCAGGTAAGAAAATTTCGTGATTTCTGCCATACCTGACTTATCTATTTCCACAGTGAACTGCTCCCAAAATCGTCTCTAGTCAAGATGACTTCCATTAAATTTGGTGATAGTGAGCTTCGGTAGCTTGGCGACGTTACTCCTTTCAGAACTAGTTGATTGTTTCTCCTCTAGTTCCTTGTACCGTAGCTTTTGCTTGAGAAACTCCTTCTCGAATTGTGACTGTTGTTTTCTGGATGTTTCGATTTCAGCTCGGTCGGTCTTGGAAAGCCATGATGAAAGGGCGTTGATGTCTTCATCTACTTCAGCTATTATGTTTTCTTTCTTGATCGACCAGTTTGCAATTTTGTCGAGGTCACCGCCTGTGGCTATACTTTTCTCTTCTTCTGTATGCTTCGCTTCTGTTGCTGCTATGCTCAGTTTGTACAATGTTTCTTTCTGTCGTTCAATCCGACTTTTAATCCCACTAACGATAATATCTTTGGTTCTGTTTCGCGATATTCGTAGTTGAATCAGTTTGGTTTCGAGCTCACCTTTTGCCGCAGTCCTAGTCGAAGTCGCATCGGTCATCTTGCCCACGTTAGCTGAATTTGTTTACAGGTCTTTTTCTCTTGTTCGAGCTTTCTCACTGTTTGGAAAACGGTGTACACTTCCCTCTCAAGCGAGACCAAAAAACCAAACTGTCCTTTTGTATATTCTGTCCTTTATTAATAATAACCCTCAAAATAAAACTCACTCACACACTCCCTGTTTGAGACTCTTTTGTTCGAGACACACGCTAGTACCTTTCCAGTAGAATTACATCGTGTTCACGTGTGACCTAGTGGGTCCGCAACTCAACAAAGGTCAATTTCCAACACATTATTACACTTTTGCAACCTCTGCTTGATTGCACCCAATTTTTCCTCTAATGACGACAATTTCAAGATGGTAGATTTGGCTTTTTCCACATCTATTGCCACAGGCTTTGGGGGTACTTCCTGGAAATTTTTGACATTTAAATCAAAACCATAATTTGTGTTGAACTTCAGTGCTGTATCTAACTGAGTGATATCCTTGTTTACCTGTCAATATTTAAAGACGAATTGTTGAGAACATGTGAGACACGGCCTGTCCAACATTGAAAAAAAGGGGACGAATTAAAGCCGATTTCTACATAAATAGAACAACAATGCAGGTGATGATGAATCCAATTCTGACGACGACAAAGTCCTCCAGATAATTCCAGAAGACGATGAGGAGGACAATTCAGCCGAGGGAATGTCTGAGGATTCTGATGAAGAGATTGCAAGTTTGCCAATGATACGTGGCAAAAGGGCAGCAAGTTTTCCACATGCAAGATATGAAGACTACTATGTTGATTAAATGCATAATGAAATTAGTATATTATTCCCAGGTATGCTTCACGATTTTAAACGTAGCTTATACGGCCGAATTATTTGAATGAAGGGAAAGAATAGTGGAGAGGGCACTTAGTATTTAGGGGTGTCTACAGGAAGGCTCACAAATTTCAACATAATGTTATGATGGGCTCTTAAAAAATCCTACATGCTAATACGAAATCTTCACTCTCCCCTAGTTGTATTAAATGAACTCTCCCTTACCACCAACAACAGAAATGTCCCCGAAAATTACCGTTTGTGAAAATTTGGCATATAATTCCGAATTTAAAGTACGCGCAATTTTTGGCACATATGACCTCTTACTTTTTTGACGTTTAACAACATTGACCCCGCTGGAATGCAGGGCCTTTTTCAAGGAATTTGTCGTGGGGGGCATTTTCCAAAAGGTACCTTCGGCTTCATTGATAAATTTGTCCCTTTAGAATCGTTTTTTACTTGGGCTCATTCTGCAATATACAAAACGGAAACCTAGACCACCGATTATTGTCAGTATTTGAAACAAAGCACTTGACAAATTTGTCTATAGACATTTTTATTACTTATTTTTGTGCCACTTAGTTTGTCCGTCATCAGATAAAATCGCCATGCATTGTATACAACAGCAACAAAATGGCATCATGTTTTAGTCTGAAATTAAAAAATTCTTGATAAAGCCTCTTTCAACATAAGTACTAACAACACAATAATCTGATTCGCCTGTCCTTCAGCGAGAGGAATTCCTGCACCACTGGTCTAGGGTCGTAATAAGCAATTTGTTAATTAGAGTCTCCTCTGAGGATAATGTCCCGAGGTTGGAAAACATATTGAAAGTTGAAACACATCTTTTGACAGTCATACTGTGTGGAGATCGAACACAAAAGAAACCCCGTCACTAGCTCTTTACTGCCCCTTAACATGCGATACAGCTGCATACCATAGTCTTTGGTTGCAATATCTTCATTTGGCTTCATTTCATCGACGTTTTCAAGCTCTGAATCAATAACATCTTGGGTTTTACTCTGTGGAATATTACAACTATCAAGTAATGGTGGAGAGGCAGAGATGAATTCCGCCGCTGTTTTTGAAGTTGTCAAATTTGATGTCCTTCACAAGAGCAGTCTGATCATCATTCAGTCATGCCTAACGAAATTATAACAGTAATTTTTTGAATTGTTACCAGTAAATGTACAGATACAAAAGGATATAAAGAAAACAAGACCTCCTTTTCATTATATCTCCCACCTGTAAAAAGTTTAAGGCAGATTCCTTTGGAATGGTGGAACATAGGCATGGCCTGTTGATCTAGCACTTCTAGTAGTGCTCTCAGTTTCAGCAGTCTCATCAACGGTGCTTCCAGTATCATGGGTTCTTTATTGCTCACTTTTCTTCTTGGCCACCTGCTGAAGAAAGAATGTTGCTAGATCTTTCTATACATCCAGTTACAATTATGTTCTCCACAAATTCAAACTAGTTTCATTGTTTTACCTGGACATGGTTTGTCTTTCAAAAGATCTAGCTTTTGTAGACCACTATCTCTGTACCTCAATATATCAGGGATGATTATATGAAGATTTTGCATCTCCTTCTCAGTGTAACAGAATACTGAGCAAATATCAGTCATGAATGCTGTTAACCATACTTGCATACTGGATAATTTCCAAACATTTGGGAAGCCCTGAACTTTGGATTTCTCATTTCTTTCGTATCCACCTGTTAGTGCCTCAACAACTTTTGTCCAGTATATCTTATAGCCCTGGAGGTTTCTAAGCACTGCTTCACACAACTGGATCAAATGTTGGGCAAATCGCACTTCATAATGAACTGGAAAGGCTTTGGCATGTGGGCTTATACTCTTCAACTCCTTCGTTCGAAGGCTAGATGCTCAATAGTAAGTTGCTACACCAACGAGATTTGCTTTCCAAACTTTCAGCTCTGGAACTGACAGCATTAAATCAGACCTATGGCAGGCACACCAAACATTTAATGTTGGGTGACCAACATACTCTTCCATTCTAGACCATAGGCCTGAAACACGTCCACTGTTTGCGGACTCTCCATCTGAACTAACGCAAACAAATTTAGCTTGCACTTCATTTTGTGTTAAACCAACATCACCAAATGAAGTTTGGCTGCAGAGAAAGGCCCTTGTGCACCACACCTTTCAATTTCCCTGGCAGAAACAAATCAAGTATGTAACTCCATCGGAGATTCGGGCTTGTTAAACCTCACAAAGACAAATTTTTGTCATGCTGCTTCATGTCCACTGAACCATCAATTTGAATTGAAAAATGCAAGCAGGTTTGCCGCTCCACTTTTAACTTTTCTCTTTCAAGACTTCCTTGAATCGCCAATAATTCTGCATAGCGGTCTGGATTTCGGTGGTGCAGATCAATAGCATTTGGTGTGAACATCGAAAATTCACCATTGCTTTCACGAGTATATTTTTTGCTTGCTCTTTGGCATGCAAGCAAGACTCCTTGATGGCCAAGACCAAGCAGATGGTGTAAGCAACTTCCTATCATTAAATACATCTAGCACCATATGCACCAAGGTATTAATGACGGTCATTTGATTTCATAGTCGGTAACCAAGGGTGGTTTGATTCATTGTTCCACTGCTGCATCATGGTGTCCCGTGGAGGTGATCAATTACATCCTTTAACTTCTTTTGGCCATCACAAAAAACCGCTTGTGCCATATACACTTTGTGGTTGCTAGAAAATCTCTTTGCTTCATGCTCAAAACTGATAAGACATTTGATGAATAATCTCTTTCTACCTTTTCTTGCAGTGACAGCCCGACATTTTTCTTTGAACAAAGTAAGGACCTTGGGTCCAGCTTTCTTCACGATTTTCTTAGGATCAAGATGAAATCCTCTGTAAAAGTTTGACCAAATATCTTCACTGTCCGACTGATCAGATTCATCAGAATCTATAGATGGAAGGGCACCAGCAACAGTGGTATCACTATTGTTCCTCTTGTCGTCTTCATTTAAATTTAACTTGTTTTTGATTCTTATCATCATTTTGTACCTGGTAGTCGGAATAAAAAAACGAATTTATGTTTTGACATTTCTTCACAACTCATTGCAGCTTCTTTTTCTAGCATGAGGCATCATAAATATGGATTAACCATTGCGATTGACCAGCCACAACAAGGCCATAACTCACTATTAGTCAGCAATTTCATATCAAACGTCTGTGTCAAGGAACGGAAGGACCTGGATATGAGATTGCCTTGGTGCCAGACTGAAATTATGAACTACAGCAAATATTCGCAACATTATTAGAAAAAGGGTATGGAAATTATGGAGAGGGTATTTTATATTTTGTTTCTGTGATTTTAATAAAGCTATGTACAAATTCCCTACCTTAGCTGTTCGGTGGAGCTTTTATTATTTGAGAAAATGTGTCGAACTGTCTGGCCGGTATGCAGATCTTTGGTTGATAACGCAGGCACAATATGTTTGACAAAACTAATATGTCATACTTCATGTAAAAGACGGCAGATCAACATGCAACAATTAATGACATCTTTTATGATCTAGTTTGTTTGTATACGTCATTTAAATTTTTGTATTTGATTTCAAAAGGAAGTCCCTTTAAGGGACTTCTACTGGGGGGCATTTGCCCCCTATTATATATGTTAAAGGCCCCGCTGGAAAGATCAAACTGTACGGCTATGCTCACAGAATTGAAGTAAATCACTCAGAACATTGTTGATTGCATAAAATGCGTGATAAATGTTGATAACGATAAAGTCACATTTAATCATCTGAGGATGATTCTGAAACAGAATTGAAACACTGCACATCCATCCTCATGGGTAGCATTAAGTTGTTGCGAGAATATCTCGTGCACTTAACTCGGATAATAACTCACCTCCAATTCCTGTTGGGTAGAGCGGCGGCCCGGATTCCCGAAGGTGCGAGTTAAAATCCCGCTCGAGTCAACTTTTCCAATTACCCTGAGGATGATTCCAAAATAGAAACGTTGATAAACTAAGATCCCCATCACCGCTTAAGTATTGTTGGTTAAAGTCTATTTTTTTCACACTACTCTTTTGTATTCACTCGTATGTACTGCAAACGGTCTACTAATAAAAAAAGTTTGCCTTCAAAGATTATTTACCCATACTGTTCATGGCTGACTTCGATCGAGTCATTAAACGAAACAAATCTCTTTATCTCGTTTTTTTTTTTTTATTCCTTTACCATGTCTTTTGGTTGCCATTCTAATCAATTAGTGACAGCTTCCACCAATTGACTCTACAAGTACTGTTAAGAGTGCAAAGAACTTCCCTAGAAATGCTACAACTAAACTTTGATTAAACCTGTAACGACGAAAATTCGATATTTCTATTTCAACTGAATCACAATCAATCACAGAAATTATTCCTGAGCATTGGTAGAGGAATAAAAATCTCAGCTATTGACTTTACAAGTGTCTCTTGTAAACAAGAACACCCACATTATCCAGGGTATTCACCTAACGGACTCACATGGTGCTAACCACTTAATGTATATCACGCCTGATACAATGGTTGTTGATCTGATTATGATTTTGTTTAACTTGGTTCATGGCAGCTTAGCTGAGAAAATTTGCAAGATGTAAGTATTTCTTAATCAATGCATTTTTTATGCAGTTTTGACAGTAATCCTTTAAACAAAGAAATAGTGAGACCTTATTTACTATTTTCATAAATTGATTGCATACTACATAAATTTTATACCTCAGTCAATACTTCAAATGCTGATCCTCTATTAGAAGAACTCATTCTTAATTGCCCTTCAATCCATAAGTGCATTGGTGTCCTTCCTGAAGTCCCAGAGATGGTATGTGCATTTCAGGACCGAACAAATCGATCCAGACTTTCATTTATTCGTGGAATAAAGAGGTAGTGCAAGGCAAATAGATGGATGTTACTACCAGGGTCAAGCACACTGCAGTCCTCAAGGTGATAGAATAGATCATAGAATAAACAAACAACTTGATAGAAAAGATCTCTCCACAATCTTTCTATCCTTTGGTTGTGCACACTCTTTCCAACAATCATGCTCCCCCTTCCTGGTCCCCTGTCAGGATGTGAGAGCATAAACATTGAAACATCATTTTCCCCGCCTTTATCACTTCTCACTCTCGATGGCAATCCATAACAGTCAACAGCTTTTTGAAAGAGTCCTAGGACTGTATCAGCCCTATTATTGTTTGAGCATGAAAGAAACACACGAACTCTAGAATAACCATCAATGCCACCATGAATTACCATTTTCTACCTTTAAAATAGTTTAAATCAAATTAGGATATGTAACCATTATTATGGAAAATGCAAAAAACTACAAATTGCTTTTCATTTTTTGTTGAGTCTCTCTCACTTGTTAGTAGGATTTAAAGTAAAGTTTACAGGTACATGCCTAAACTCTAAAATGTACTGAAAGCTTAAATTTGGTTTCGAATTAAGCACAGTGCCCGACTAAAGTCATTACACATTAACAAAGGTAAAAGTAGTGCTCCAAAAATACTTTATTACAAAGACGTTCTGAGATAAAACAAAAATTACCTGATAAGTTTATGATAACCATCAATATGCCACAATGAGTTTGGTCCCTTGACAGAATACTTCCTACGGTGCACAGTAGCCATCCATCTAATCGCTGTTCCTTCAGGGTCAACCCTACGCACAGATGCTCTCACACGATTTTGTTGAATTTTTATTCCTTGAGATCGTAGATGCCCAAGAACCATTCGGTATCCAGACTTCAGATGAAGCTGCTTAAAATTACGTACAATATCATCTAGCTCGTCATCAGCTAATAGGGAAAATTGCTGCGATGTTACAATGCTTAGTTCATGCATATGTCGCCAAACCATACTTAATGAAATTCAAAGCATTTGGGCAATTTGTACAGCTGTGAAATTATGTTCGAATAAATATTGTAATTGGTCTCTTGAAATTTCAAATTTTGGTCTCCCTGGTATTGGCCTCGTAGCACCTTGCGATGATTCCGGCACTTCATTTTCATCATTGAAAATAAGACGATGTATGATATCTACGAGACATCTTGTTAAATGTAACATACCATTGTAGGAAGGATTTAGAGCCTGAGCTTTTGGACCAAGACTTAGGAATGAGTTGAATTTGTACCAATTCCAACAATTTGATGAGGGAACCGGTGAATTCACTGCGCTGAAAACAGTTTATGATGGATATTTGAAAAATGGAGACATCGAGAAGTTTTATGGAAAATATTATGGTCAAGTGCCATTGCAGTCAACAAAGTTTTTTTCAGGACTAACCCGCAATGCTGCAACATTATTAGCAACTAAAGTGGCAGATACTATGCTGGCATACTGCAAGTCCATGAAGGTTTGTTCTGGCAGCAATCAACCAACACAAGCTCTGTTATCAGAGAAAGAGAAGGCTGGTCTTCAATATGTGGGAGGTTATGTATTACATAATCTACACAAAAAGCATGCAAAAATATCAACAATTAAAGCAATCATGCTATGGCAATCTTAAAAGCTGGAAAATTGGAGACTGGGTCTGATTCACAAAGACTGGTGTCAAGTTTGAGTCGTGGAGGTCTTTGGTCCATAACCAAGCCAGCAGAAAAGATGTTTATCAAGACAGAACATTATTTCCGACAAATGACATCCGCAATCAATCTGACTCAAGTTGACATAGCTGATATTGTGAGCAAATCAGTGAGTGATAGTGAGTTGTTGTCAAATTACTATTTATTAGTTTCTGATGCTGAACTTGTTCCAGGCAATCACATTGTCAAAGATATCTTGCATGGTATTGTAAACTTGTATGTCAGGGTGCATTCCTTTTCTTTTGCCAAGGATATTATCCAGCGTCATAAAATTAATACTAAGCAATCAAAAGCTAAGGCACTTTGCAAGGAGATCAGCAGGAGCTGTGAAGAGCAGCAACAATAGAGGCTTCAATAGAACTGTTTCAAAAATTTTATTTTTTGCTGTATAAAAGAATGTAAAAAACACTAACACAGGATGCTCAAAAATGTTCCTTTTCCTGTTTCTGTTGTGGATTTGTAGCAAATATAAACTCATATTTCATGCACTTGAAGATTGTACATATACATATTGCTTGCTGTAAACTGGAAAGTCAACAGACATTTGTTTTGGTCTGAATAAAGCCCAGAAAGGGTAGGACTTTTTGTTCGAAATACTATCTACCTCATCACGAGAAAATACAATCCCTGAGTAGTGTTTCCCTCAGTCACACTGATTTAGAGGGGAAGAACTCTCATTTCTAGAGGGGGGTGGTGTGGAAAGGTTGCCTCTTCCAATCAGGTGTTTCCCAATAGGGGCTACTTTAAAAAAGTAAGGGTAACCACTTTTCTAGCAATATTATTACCCACTTAAAATCTCACTCTTTTGGGTGGATTTCCAAAGCAAACAAGCATTCAAATTTGGAGTTTTACATTCCTACTCTGAAATAATTATCCTTCCCTGCCCTTGCACTAAAAGTGTTTGTCTGCAATACCATTAAGTCCAGTTTAATGAACATGTATTGAAACAGTCAAGCAATTTTTAATTTTTTTCTGCATGGAAGCTTGGTATGCATAACTTGATCCCATGCATGGCAGACGTCTCTTCTACCCCTAGTATTTCCACTCTGGCATGACACTGTCCTCTGGATACTGATGGTGTTAGTGTTATATCCAAATGTGCGGATATCTGGATTGTCACTTTGCCTTCCCAGTTTGCGCTGGTTCCCAAAATATTCCTCCGCTGGATCCTGGCAGAAATGCTCTGTAAGCACAAACTCCATTCCTTCTTGGAGCAGGAATTTGGTTGCCTCAATTGCAGAATACACTGTCATCTGGAAGCCGTCGTAAGTCTGCCAGGAAAGGAACATACGGGATCTGGCATTCTTGCTGAAGTTTCCTGGCCTTTCCTCTGTGCTTTCCTTCCATGACCTCAGATACTCCAAGAAATTCAGTAGAAACTCAAACCCGAAACCAAGTGGAAACCAATAATGTTAGCAACACCAAGTACTCTCAGCTGTCAACACTGACACAAGCATATCTGTCAGAACAACCTTTAATAGTAGGGATTGTCATCTGCTGCTCATAAATTTACAATAACCATGTTGACAATAACATTATTCACCAAAGTGCGGGTGCCTAGTGGTGGACATTTACTGAGCCACAAATGAGAATGAATAGCAATCTCGCTGCACAAAAAATGTTATCCACTGTTTTAGTATATACCAATGAAATA
>JBAHVQ010000127.1:0-10347 GCA_036872915.1 Nanipora kamurai
TGTATGAGTGTATATATGTATGAGTGTATATATGTATGTGTGTATATATGTATGTGTGTATCTATGTATGAGTGTATATATGTATGTGTGTATATATGTATGTGTGTATCTATTTATACATGTATGATTGTGTACGTAGCTGGGGTAAGAATTTCAATTGGAGCGGAAGCTCTGTTTTCTTTCCCTGTCACTTTTCTTTTTAGTTTTTATTTGTTCAAAACAGTGACGAATTCAAATAAATAAAAAATATATATATATACTGTCATACACCATATACCATCATCTATTTATCTTTATTTATTTGCTTATTTTTTTATTTATTTGAACATATTTTTACACGGTAGCCAATGCACCTGTAAAAAGTCAGTGGTTACAAATTAAAAACGGTCGCTTTTCATTAAAGACAATATCTACCATCATCTACTATCATACTCCGCCATCCACCATGATCTACCGTCATACGCCATCGTGCACCGTCTTGTACGATCATGCAACTTCATCTACCACCACATACCATCATGCACCGTCATCTACCATCATACGCCATCGTAGACCGTCCTCTACCATGATACACCGTCATACGACATGACCATGTATGATGGTAGGGTGACGGTGTATGGTGGTGTGTGATGATAGGGCTAATTTATATGCATACAAAAGAATAATTAACCGTAGGCCATATTGGAATGAGGTCTACTGCTTTCCGTTTTGCAACCAATTATTATTTACCAAACCTATTGGTCAACAGAATATACTTTCTTGTGACTTTCCATTTTTATCGATGATCTCGTAAATGTAAAATGCAAACATACAAAATGTCACAGGTTTTTTCTTATTTTTCTAAACGGCAACGGTGATCCCAAAAATTTGACTACTCCGACAAAGTGCAGATGGTTACCTTGGTGTATTCTACAATAAATTCGCAGGAAGCCAAAAGATCTTTGCTCAGCATTGGGCGCTTTATCTCACAACGGAGGGAATACTAGAAGAGAAGTAACTTCACTTAGTAGTAAAAGTTTACTGTAAATAAACTAATAACTAAACAATACTAAATGTATTATGGGATCATCTATTTTCTTTCTTTACTGATAATTTAACTTTCGCCACACATATCTTGTTTGGCCAGAATTTATGTGCTAACTACTAACATGCATTTTTCGACAAAGCAGAATTAGCTTGTAAAGTCTTTTGTAATTTGCTGTATATTGAAGTACTTGAGTAACAGGGATGCAAATAGAAATTTGGAAGGGCAGGTTTTGGAGGGTGATAGAAGGGCACTGTCAGCGAGACTCAAACCATTTCGAATGGTGTGTACGTCCAATTCGCTTTGCGAAACAGGGGTTAGGACCCCCTGTGTAATTAGTTACACCCTTGATTAATTGGAGGCTGATACTTGACACGGTTTGCAACGAGGAGGGAATACACAAGTGTATCTAGTTTTTTCATTTTTAATGATTGTCTTTTAATGATTTTGTACATTTCCTCCGATCGCTATTCTTACAACATGTTTTCTTACGATTTCCCAAATGTTTGACATGGTCTTAATTGTCAACATTTTTCAAAGTCTAGGGGTGATACTTTATTGAAAAATAATGAACGTATGCATGTATTCTTATACTAAGTTGGCAAATTTACTTGAAGCTACCGGCACTGACTGAAGAGTATCGGCTTGTAGAAATTAAAAAACAGAACCGATGTACAATGTGACATCCATCATTTCTAGGAAAGTTTGGGAAAATACAATTCAAGATTTTTTTCCATGAACAAGACAAACCACATTTCCTGCTTTTGGTGTGCAGGATAACAATAACTAAGTGTGGGCAGCACGTAAAGGGGACTTAAAGAAATGCGCAAAAATGTTAAAAAGGTCTGATAAATTTCTGAAATTACAAGAAGTATTACTTAAATCAATATTACATTGTTGGTACAGCTCACCTGGATGTTCACAAAGACACCATGATATGTTTCATATAGTTGTTTATTTGCTTTACCTGTCAAAGGAATCTCAAAAGGCAATTCCGTTTTTCCAGCTGGTGTGGATATTCAGAAGAAAACAGAAGTCATTTAAATCCAAAATAGAAGATAAAAACAAAAAAACAAACAAACACAATGCAAAGTTACCATGTATGTACAACACCATATCTAAATAAGCAAAGCTTTCAATTAAAAAAAACTTAAATGTTTAAAATAACATAATAGACCTCAATTCCTGAATTTCATATTTTCAGATTAATTCATAATTCAAATAAACTGAATCGCTATTTATTATACAACATGTTGCCCGTTAAGAATAGTATAATTTTCCATTCTTTTGAATATCCACTGTTTGGCTGACCAAAATGATCGGTTTGACGGAATTATAAAATGCTTCAAAGACACCAACACTCTTTGCACTCATTTGGAGATTCACCACACCATCCATTACCAAGCTGATCCCATTGTGAGCCAGGTCGGTCTTGCTTAGTACAACAATCACTCCTTTTACTCTTTCCTAACAACCAAAATAAATCAAGATGTCAATAACATCAATATCATATTTGCTTCAATTGCATTCATTGTCACAAATACGCGTTGGTAATCATACGCGTGCAATTAAGGATTTAACCGACGACTGATATTTGAAAATTAAGCCAAATTTTCGCGAGTCTTCAGGCAAATGCAACTTGGCACAGTTTTCAAATATCAGTAGTAATGTAAATCTTAAACTGCATGAGCAAAAACTGCATCAAATTAAAAAACATTTTTTAAATGCTGCAGGCGTCCAACTTAAACTATCTCAGCAATAATGAAAAGGAACTAAATTATTTTTTCGAAAAACTAACAAATATATCTCAGCCTGTAAGCTATATAACAATTTAATATTCTTACACTATCAAATAGTTCTAATGAAATAGGTCTACCCACTGAAACTGCTGGTTGAACGTCAGATATAGGAGCAAAAGGAAAATTAGTAAAGAAGAAAACGATTAAATACTAGTTTTAAGATGTCTAAATAACGTCAGGTCGTTGAAATGTATACATGAATTACGCATTTCTATGATTAACAAAGAAGTTTATTTTCTGTAAATTAAGGAGATAGGATTAGTTTCTGATGTACGACAGGAGTAACCAACCCACGGTTACAACTAAGTCTCAAAGCATAGGAATACATTTGGGGCTAGTGTCACTTGTTCATTAGAAATACAGTAACATAAATTTTCGATTCAGAGACGACGCATTAAAGCCAGATGTTACTGAAAAAATTGCCAGATAAATGTTGCTTAACTTTCGGCATGCGCGCAAGAAAGAACTTTTCTGACCTAGTTTTTAACGTAGATTCCAAAAAAAGTTCATTTCGTGTTAAAATTTGAACAAGACGATGGTGAAAATTGATGGTTTGCACCTGACGTCATGACGGCCATGTTGGTGGAACTTTAACAAAAGTTATTAATCGTTATTAATTTCCATTTTACGAGATACCAACATGGCTTCCGTCTCTGATTGCAAACCATCAATTGCAAAAGTTGACATGGTTCTCTGAGCACCTATATGTCACTATTTGACTGAAAACAACTAATGATGGTGACATTGATTTTTTTACAATTGAAGTTAATGAAACTAAAACCATGCCATTTTTAATTACAACGTGGTATGGACCTCCACCTGAGCATATATTTTATGAATTTGAGAACTGTCTTCGATTGATTGTCAATGAGAATAAAGAAAGTATTCTTGGTAACGTAATTTGCAATTACTTGGTACAGGATTGTGATAAATCTGTAGAAACAAACTTCAACTTATAAATAAAGTGCATCAGTACAAGCAACTTATGAGAAAATCTACCAGGGTAATACTGCCAGATTGATCATTTCTGTGCAACAAACTCTGTAACGTTACTGATTTTGGAGTGTTAAGCATTTCAATCAGTGACCACTATTTAATCTATGGTGGTAAAAGAAAATGTCAAACTGTTCAATTTTCCGATTTTAAGCACCTTAATAAACGGAACTTTCAGAACGATTTGAAAATCTTATTAGACCAGTACTATGACCGAAATACCTCCTGGCTGACCTGGGAAAATAAATTTCTTGACACTTCAAATAAACATGTACATATAAATAAACGCGAAGGGGGTTATAAGTGTACACTGGATGTCGAGTAAACTATTTTCAAAAAAAGAAAATTACATGGACAAAATCTCTCGCCCCCATGCCCTCGAGGCAAAGATACCACAGCTCTAGACGTTACAAAATATCAGAACTAGGAACTGCCAAATTAGAAGATAATTAGGGACCTCTACGACGTCAACTTTAACGATGAATTCGTTTAAAATTTAGAAACCGTGATTAATTTACCGCGTTGACTGACACTTGTCGCTTGTTGTATGAATTCTTATGACCAGTTCTCCCAAAACGCAATATCAGCTTTTACCTTTTTGCGAGCTAACGTCTTTATGAACACGTTCAAATGGTCTGATTGGCGTTGTATACAGAACGACGGTGTGGAGAATACTCTGGAGATTTAAAATTGTTCATTCTTTTTTTTTTGGATTAAAAATTGTTTTGTTTAGAGGACGTCGTCGTAGGTGTTGACGTGGCAGATCTTAAAGGTCTCTCTTGACCAAGAATCCATCCTTGAAGCCTTCATGTTGTTGAATTAGGTCAAAAAAAATAACATAAAAAATTCCCAAGTGACGTTATCTGTCAACAAAACTCGCTTTCTTGTTTTTCATGAAATAGTGACCATGACGTTAAAAGAATTAAAATCATCGACGGCATGATTAAGACTTCGTGGTCGTTCAGTTAAAGCTTGTTAAAGCCCTTCGCTTCCAACCGCGCACATAAGTGCGATTTAAATCTTTCACTGAGCCCTCATGGTCTAGTGGTAGGACAACCGTACCGGCAATCGGGAGACGTGGGTTCGATTCCTGTTGGGGAAAGCTGAGAACTTTTCTGAGTAATAACAAAGCTTGAAGAAGAAGCTTTTCATCTTTCCTACTAATATCGGTCATTTTGGTAATAGCGAAATTATGGAGAAATTGATGCATTACCTAATCGACTACTAATCGTAGATGAAAATCTGCTTACTGATTCTCAGCAAGACTTCAAACCCTTGGCCCCTTGGTGACTGGGAGTTTTCCTTTTGACGAGTAAAATCGTCTGGCGTTAGCCAAAGTAAAATACTTATGTCTCCATTAGTTACTAGTAAATTCTGCAATCACAACATTATTAGATGGAGAAGTATAAACAGTAGTCCCCAGCATATTACACAGAGTAAAAGTAAGACAAATAAATAATTTTTAAGAATAATTTATTTAGGAAAGAGGCTAACGTTTCGTCGCAACATGCAACATCATCTGAGTGACACAATAGGTAGGTTTACATCAATTATATAGGTAACTAACAGGGATCATATTGCAATCAGTGAGACTGAGAGGAGACAAAGGTAAGAGAAAACAAAGGCAGCGACACATAGCGAAAGTAAAAGAGATAAATAAAATAAGATAAAAAGGTGTATGTTGTTATTTTATTTATCTCTTTTACTTTCGCTGTGTGTCGCAGCCTTTCCTTCATCGTGCTTTTGTCACCTCTTAGTCCCACCGATTGTAATATTAATCCCTGTTAATGATGTTAGATGTTACTCCGAGTGACGAACCATACCGGACAAGTAGAGAAAACTCTACTTGGCCCGATTCGAACCCACCACCTTCGGTTTACTAGTCCGACGCTCTACCAACTGAGCTACAGGTCAAGTTGGGAGCTGGTAGCCAAATAGATGTTACTTGGGCTCATGATATTTCGAAACATATACTAGTTTCCTCCATATCGGGACATTTAAATCCCATCTGATTTTAAATAGCTTAAGTAGAAGAAGGAACTCGGGTAGAGAATAATGATGTTAGATGTTACTCCAAGTGACAAACCATACCGGACAAGTTGGGAAAACTCTACTTGGCCCGGCAGGGATTCGAACCCGCAACCTTCGGTTTACTAGTCCGACGCTCTACCAACTGGGCCCAGTTGTTCGAAAGGCCATTGCGTTAATCCAGGATTAGTGAAAACTTTGTGGATGAAATACTCCTAATGTAGGAAAGAATGTTTAAAGTTTTCTGTTAAGATATCATTCAAGTATAGAAAGGTTTTCTCCAAGAAACTTTCAACTAAAATTACCAAGCAGAACATGCCGAACAAAAGAGCCGATTAAATTTTGACCCAGGATTAGTGGTAGTCGTCCTTTGGACAACCGGGCCCTGAGCTACAGGATTTAAATGTCCCGATATGGAGGAAACTAGTATATGTTTCGAAATATCATGAGCCCAAGTAACATCATTTCGCGACTAGCTCCCAACTTGACCTGCAGCTCAGCTGGTAGAGCGTCGGACTAGTAAACCGAAGGTCGTAGGTTCGAATCCGTGCCGGGCCAAGTAGAGTTTTCCCTACTTGCCCGGTATGGTTAGTCACTCGGAGTAACATTTAACATCATTATTCTCTACCCGAGTTCATTCTTCTACTTAAGCTATTTAAAATCAGATAGGATTTACATGTCCCGATATAGAGGAAACTAGTATATATTTCGAAATATCATGAGCCCAAGTAACATCATTTCGCGACCAGCTCCCAACTTGACCTGCAGCTCAGCTGGTAGAGCTTCGGACTAGTAAACCGAGGATCGTAGGTTCGAATCCCTGCCGGGCCAAGTAGAGTTTTCCCTACTTGTCCGGTATGGTTCGTCACTCAGAGTAACATTTAACATCATTATTCTCTACCCGAGTTCATTCTTCTACTTAAGCTATTTATAATCCCTGTTAGTTACCTATATAATTGAGAACGAAAGGCTCGTTCTTCAAGCTTTATGAAAACTCAGAAAAGTTGTGAGTTCCCCAACGGGAATCGAACCCGCGTTGAGACAACCGTACCGGCAATCGGGAGACGCGGGTTCGATTCCCGTTGGGGAAGCTTGCAAACACCTACACTCTCTACGCTCTGTAGATTGAGTTTGCTCGTATGTATATAATTGATGTAAACCTAACCTGTTGTCTCACTCTGATGATGTTGCGTGTTGCAACGAAAGGTTAGTCTCGATTCTTAAATAAATCATTCTGAAAAATTATCTATTTGTCATGCCTTTACTCTGCTAGCATGCTGGCCACTACTGTTTATACTTCGCCTTAGATTCCCACCTAGTTGTTCAATTACAACAACTTTAAAGCATTATTAGATGTTAAAATTAGTTGGTACAAGAACATTTATGATATTGGAGGGTCGAAAGGTGTCGGTTTTTAGAATTAAAAAAATGCATTTGACAACGTAGATCATAAGATTGTTTTAAAAAACTTTTTGAAATCTGAGGCAGTTAATCCACTGCATTCACATATCTAAAGTCTTATCTATCAAATAGAACTCAGACCGGTATTGCCATTATAATTAGTTTTTTGAGATTGATCTAGACGCTGATCAATCCTGATAACTTATTGGCCTCAAACCAATCTGATAACTTGATCATTTTGGAATTAATTCTGTTTATAAAAAAACCCAAACTGTTATGAGAAAAAATATATATTTTAGTGACATCAGCAAATATAATCCATTTAAGAATATTTGAACCATAGCAGAGATTGCTGATGCATATTAAAAAAAACAATGGGCTGAGGACTGACTCCCAAGGAACTTCACAATTTATATTTTATACCATTACATGATGAACATGTTTCATTGCACTGTAATAATATGGTATTCAACATAATGTTTTCCTTTGGAAAAATACTTCTTGATCCATTCATTGACCAATCTACTAATCCCATACTGACCAAGTTTACTGAATGATTATTCACGATTGACTGCATCAAATGCTTTGCAAAGGTCAACGAAAATACCAAATTATTGTTATTTTACTTGTCATAATTATAGTAATTTTATCAAAAAGATGTCAAAGAGCCAAAAATGTTGAATGACCAAAGCCTAAAACCATATTATTCATGAAACAAGACATCCTATATTATGAGAAAATTACTGTAAATCAGTGGTTATGCACAACTCTTTCAAACAATTTGGAAAATATTGATAGAACTGAGATAGGACCATAGTTTGAAAACACATTGTTTTCCCCTGATTTGAATTACTGTATGACATGAGTGATTTTCAACAGATATAGAACAATTCTTGTTTATAAATAAATTTACTTTATATGTCAAAGGGTTGGATATTAATTAACAAGAGTTTTTCACTGAACATGGACAAATCTTATGCTATCCTGCAGCAACACTAGAATGAAGGGAAATTTCAATGTCTTATATTTTGGATTTATTGGCTGAATCTAGAAATGAGAGATACTAACTTAAGAGGCAGCAGAGATTTGTTTAGCTAGGTTTGAGCCAATATTAATGAAATACACTTAGTCACTAAAACATTAGCCATCTTTACAGGATAATTATTTTGATTTTCAAAAATAAAAGCCGATGGTAATTTCCTTGCTTGTTTATCTATTTAATTGATTACTTCATTTAAGATCTTCCAAGCACTTTCAGTGTCTGATTTAGCACACTCTAAACCTCTTTATAACACATATACTTAGCAATCAGCAACAAATGGTTGAGTTTGTTTTTAAATGATTTGTCAGTATTTTCATGTCTTGGGATTGGAGTGCTAAGAAATTATTATAATTTATTCTTCTGTTTCAATAGAATTCAGTAGGTCATTTTATAACCAAGGTTTCCTGATGTTATAAGAAGCTTTTACTTTTCTTACTGGAATACAGAAATTATAAGCAACAATTTGATCTAGAGGAATTAAATAATGCCTTAAACTGATTAAAAGCAACCTTCTGCATGATAAATCATGTCCATTTACATTGTTGTCAAAAGTCAAGTCAACTTTCCATCTCAATATGACTGACTTCTTGATTCACTTTATCAGTCAAACTGAGTCATATTAACAATAATAGAACTTTTAACTGGAATACAGCAAAATATTAATCAACATTTCAACTGGATTCAGATTTTGTCAAATTCAAATTTTCATCCTGCCTCATATTAACAGCTTCTTACAGTTCATACTGTACAATTATTGCTTCATTTGATTGCTAACAATTGTTTATTGCCTCTATGAGCTGATGACTATGCAGTGGCATTTTGAGAGGTTGTGGTGCTCTGGGAAGGGTTGATGTTGGTACCCATCTGCTGATTTTGCCTCCCTAATGTCTGGTTCTGGGGTCTTTCTTCTCAAATTTACAATGTTATATGATACAAGATGTCTTCATCTACCCACACCCTCCATACCACTGGTGGTTGACCATGTCTGTTGTCAGAGTAGTCTCAAGTGCCCTTCACTCCAAAGAAAAAGGGGGCCTCACTAACAGATATTTTTTCCAGCTTCTTAGTCTGCCTTGGGTAGGGTGCCCTTTTTAAATTATGTGGAAAACACTAGGAAAGGTGCTTTACTTCTGTCTTTTGAAATATCACAGCACTGTCAAACTCACAGGTGAGATAACCATGCCTCTAACTTTCAAACAAGTATTCATTCGGAAAAATGGACAGTAAACGATGCATAAGGGCATTAAATGCGGTGCACTGCATGTGTGGTGCTTTGGAGCAGAACAAATTTAATCTGGAGTGCATGCTGCTGGTATTCCAACATATTTTGATCTAGCAGAGGATACAACTGATACGTCTGAATAATTATATAGAATTTTAAAATACCAAGAATATTATTATTGTGTCGATCACAAGTTATGGTAGTATTACATATCTCGATGACAGCTGCCACTACAGTAACTTTTGATTCCGCCGGAACTAAATAATATAAATAGTCAAAAGGGTTGGGAAACTGCCTGAACTCAAGAATGGAGAAACTGGCGAAGGCTCCTCGTCCGAGTGAAACGCAAATAATAAATAACAGTAATAACCCAAATAATAAATTGCAATTATAGTTTACATATTTCTGTTAAAAGATTAATTTACCTCACTGTGGTAAATTTTGTTGGCCCTTTTTACTTTAACTTCCACAGTAGCCATGTTCAAACAGATTTTGTCGGATCGGTCGGCACTAGATCATAGACAACATATGCACAAATCTGCGACTCCTGTATATACTGTTCAGCGGTGTTCCTTTACCACCATACTTTGTACAATTTCATGTAGTTTTATGTAAATAGTCATGTCGAGAACAGGTTGTGTGGTTGGTATTTCTGTATTTGCTTTGGTATTTGCCGATTTGGAAAATTTTATAACATAATCAAATACGTTTATGTGGATTAATAATCAAAATTCAATGAAGTTTAGTGGGTTAGTTGTCGATAAGTAACACTTCGACTAACTCTTTAAAATATAATAAAAAAATTAGTAAATATACTATACAGTAAAGGATATTCAAG
>JBAHVQ010000127.1:10447-27714 GCA_036872915.1 Nanipora kamurai
TAAACCGAATGCAATTTGCGCGGGAAAGGCAACGGTTGCGTAAGTATGGCCGCGCTCGCCCCAGGAAGATTAAATAATTGCGAAAAGGATTGAATATAAAGATCGGATTGAATAAATATATTGAAGATTGGATTGCATAAATATATTGTAGATTGGATTGAATAAATATATTGCAGATTGGATTGAATAAATATATTGTAGATTGGATTGAATGAATATATTGTAGATTGGATTGAACCATATATTTATAGACATTGCTTGGCAAAATGGTGTAAAATTGCATTAAAATAACAGTTGTGGATTGAATTGAATATATATAGTACCGGATTGAATATTGCTACAAACGGGCCGGCATACCAAGCTCCACCCGCATACATGTAATTATGTAAACCAGGAGATAAATCATTATGTCACTACACATTGACTTGTAGACTATTTCCCAATTCCAAAAATTACAAAGATTCCTTCAAATATTCAGTGGGAAATTACTACGAAAACGTTTGGTGTGGCTTTTACTCAGGCCCGTACCGAACAGTCAGCGGCAGGGGGGCAAAATTTACTGTTGGTTTACCTGTCAGAGGGCGCTTGGGGAACCTCATTTTAGAAGTTTTAGGTTCTTTAACACTTCTGTGTTTAAAATTCTGACAAAAAATACCCTTGAATTTTCTTAAAATGCAATGCGCACGTGTTTTTCATTTATACAAAAAATATACAGCAATGCTATCACGCTATCTGTCAATGATCATACAGATCGATTGTTTGAGTGTTTGGCGATTGGTGGACGTTCGTCAAGCTCGTTATCTCAGAAAAACGATTTCTGAGCCCCAGACGGGAATCGAACCTGCAACCTTATTATGACCGGTGAGACGCTCTAACCGGTCATCACTAGTCGTCTGATTACCAAAAGCTCCGACATGAACAAACTTTGTATTCAGCATTAAGTGTTTGAGTGTTTATTGATCACTAAGCTAATTTCATGTTATAAATTTAAGGTTTGTAAGTATATAACATTAAAAACACGAATTGATTAAAATGGGGAAATCAAAACAACTAAAGTACAATACAAATTTACGATCCGTGACCGTAAAAGCGTGATCCAAATGAACACTTGTAATCTAACTGTACTGAATATAAAAATTAGGCCGTTGGATCCGAAAATTGCTTATTTTTGAGGGTTTCCAAATAACAGCTATTCTAAGGAAAATGTTTTTTAATATTCCCTTATCAAACTATTTTTTTCAGCAGATTTCTTGGGGGGCATGGCCCGCTTGCCCCCCCCAGGTGGGGGCTTTTTACTCTTCCTAAGTCCGAAAAAGAAATGTGCACATTTAATTTTGAGGCCACGCAAGAAACGCGCGTGTTTTCGAATTAATTTGTTTGGCGCGAAGGCGTGAGGCAGTTCCTGTCGGTAAACTTGCGAGAAGGCAAAATGAGAAGGTATGCCTGTTGTTAAACTTGCTTTTTCTAAAGTCTGTCGGGTGAAGTGTGGATAAAGGAGATACAATCGTTTTCGTGTTTATATTTTCTTTCACAGCGGCCGAATTGAGTTGGGAGATGTCACACCGCACAACATCAAGCAGCTGAGAAAACTTAACTCAGTGATTTTCCCAGTTAGTTACAACGACAAGGTTGGGAAATAACTGATATTGAAGTAGAGCTAGTGATCAGTAACCCACCATGCATGTTTCTGTGTACAGTTGAATACGCAGGACCAAAAATGGCCTTAACAGATCCGTTAACTCGAGACTGAGATACCTGGGGCCAGGTCGGGGGATGTTTCCACGGAATGTTTGTTTCATTACCGTCTGAGCACGCCGGATTGCAAAGCTGGGAGTTTTCACCAAAATTCCTGGTGCGGCAAAGCTGCAATATCGATATCTGACATGCACTGGTGAAAATCTCTATCAAGCAATGTAGCTACGCAGTGAAAATAATTCCACTCTGTGGCCACATAGCCACTAAAATATATAATTATTGGTTGGTAGATTTAGATTTATTATAATTACTTCGCAGCCAGAAGCTGAATTACGTAATTATTTACATTAAAATAATTTAAAAATATTAACAATTCATATATTTACAAGAACCTAATTATAAAAATTTGTATTTCCTGAAAACAGCCTACACATGGCTGGGATAAAAGAGTTGGATGCTCTATTTGAGCAGGTAGGTTGTACTACAAATTTACGGTTGTTCCTTAAATTATGGCTTGCTTCATATCAAGGTGGCAACAGTTTTGCAAGTTTATGGTTCCGATTTGCAACAACAGTTTGAAATAATTGGTCGCATAAATATTCGTGATGTTCTTGAATCGGTAATACTTTTAATTTTTTAACAGCAGATTGATAATCCTCTTCAGGAAGAATAATGCCCAATACACATTTCTCAAACCGCAATAACTCAGTCTTTAAATATTCAGGAAGGGAATGGTAAAACACAGGTATCCCATAGTTGATGACAGATCTAACACACCAAATATAGAATAACACCAAGTCCTCTGGTGGTAATCTTGCTTGCTTTAATTGCACAAGAAAGTATAGCCATTTATTAGCTTTCTTAATGACTTTCGTAATTTGGGCATTCCAGGTTAGTTGATTAGTAATGGTTAACCCTAATAATTCAACACTTTCAACCACTTCTATTTCCTGGCCATTAACTATGATCGGATCAAAAACAGTAGGATTATCGGAAAATGAGATTCTTAGCTCTTTACACTTGACTGAGTTTAACTTCATTTTGTTCTTAGATGACCAAGACATAACTTTGTCTGCTATAGCTTGGGAATTACTCATGTTACCTTTTTCGATGATTTTGGAAGTAGTTGTGTCGTCAATAATTATTGTTGTTTATTATTATCGTTTATTATTATTATTATTATTGTTATTATTATAAAACATTTTAACTGGGTAATTACTTCAGTTATTCAACTGCTACGAATCTAGGCCCTTCTACATTTGATTTAAATACATTTATTAATATTACATGTATATTTACATTTTGTTTTAGGTGAATTTAGTAGTTGCATAAACATAAATAACACTAAATAAAAATAAATAAATAATATAGAACTGAAAATGATTAAAACCAAAACTATTTTAAAAACAAATTAATCGCTATCATATATAAGACTGTTCCTTTGTATAAACAGGAGAGTTTTATTGATTCTAACTTAATTCTTTAAAGATAAAATGTCTCATAAGTTGAGTACTGTGCTTATGTATATCACAATGGTTTTGTTTAAAATAGAAGTCAAAGTATGCTGGTTCTTCATCATCAATACAACCTTTTACAGCTTTTAAAATACATTTCTTGTCTGTTATGAAGTGGCTCCCATCCTAACTGTATCATAATTTCATCACTTGACAGTTCTAGTGCTTTTAGATAGACAATTCTCCATGCTCTTCCAGGGAATTTGTACTACTTTTGTGATTAGTAACAAGCAATTTGCAGCTGCCAATGTCAAAAAAGGTTGGATTCTTGAGAAGATTCCTAGAACCTTGGAAGTCCTTCTTGTATATGAAATATGTTCATTAAAATTTAGGCAATCATCAAGAATAATGCCTAAAAATGCCTAAAGACTGCCATGTGCGTCTAAAATGATGTCAACATCTTTGCCACCTTGTAGATGTAATCAATGACAGGTTCCAAAAATCATATATATGCCTGTACTCTGTCTTTTTCATGTTAAGGATAAGACCATTATCATTTAGTCAGTTTGATAATGTCTGACAACAGTGATAATGAGCAAAGGAGAACTGTGTCATCAGCATGCATCATTATCCTTCAATACTGAAGGCATTCTGGCAAATTATTGTTATACTCTGTACATGATAAAACGTATTGACCCCTGAATCCTTCCCTATGGTACACCATTCTTCATAGACATAGTGTCTTATATAAAAGTGCAGTGCTGTGTTGGCAGTATTGAACTGCTTGTAGATAACCAAAATGGTTGGAAAATTGCCACAACTTAAGTGTTGAGGAACTGACATTTTGAGCAAAGGCCCTTTTCAAAGTGCTGATGAAGGACCTTGGCTCGAAACATCATTTTCTCCATACTTAAGTTGCAGCAGTTTCCCCACCCTTCTGGTTATCTACATAGTGTCTGATAGTTGTCTACTAATACAGACACCTTGTTTTCTGCCTGACAAGTAATCCTGGAACCAAGAAAGTGCATTTTCCCTTAGCTTGCCAGCAGGCTGTCTGGAAGGGGAGAGCCTACACACATCCTATTGCAATTTTAATTCAGTTCCTTGTCAATCATTGAAGCAGTTAGCTTGGAAACGTACAGTAATGCCTTTTCAATCTTTTCAATCACTGTCACACAAATGCTACATGGACCAATCATGTTTTATCATTCTCATGATGTCAATTTCAAAACTTCTGTGTCTGTACTTAAATGCAATTATTCAAGAATTATTTGGGGGAAAAGGTGATCTGGATCAGAAAGATGGAAACCATAAAGGGAAAAAAGGGATGAAATAAATCAAATAATAAGCAAATACTTGAAATAATTTCTGCAAACCTATTCTGAGTGATATGCAAAACTTGTGCATATTCAATCTGAGCCAGGTCCATTTAATTTAGAGGTTCCAATTTAGAATGCTACTGTACTACAGACATTTCCAGTCGGATTTATGCAGGCTCTCCTTTCCCCAACACTGCTTGCCCAACCCCCATGGAGAGCCTGCTTGCACACTACAGTGTATCCAAAGTCTTGTACACTGGTAAAGGCATGGAAAATCCTACTATTCCCAAATCGAGTTGGAAGTATAGCAAGAACATCTCATCCAGATAATGAAAAGGTCAACAACAGCATGCTCTTGTTCTGGCTTTAAATTTCATTCTTTTAGAATTGTAGATATTTCAGGTTTATCAGCTTCACTTGCCATCATATTGGTATAAACAACATTAAAATTACTATGGTAATTGATGTATAACTTAATGCAGTATGTCAATTATAAAATTTCCACCAATAGAAATAGGCTGCTGTCAGTGGCTGAAAGTGATGAAAATTACTGGGACTTGCTGGCAGGATCTCCTTTCACTCCATTACCCCTCCAGGATTTCCCTCTGCAAGAGCCTGCCGTGCAGGGTAATTTTCCCTAAAACCATTATGTCATAGTTTTTACATGTGAGTTCTGTGGGAAACAGTGTCAAGGCCTTTTTTAGGTTGACAAATGAAGCTCCACTGAGTTTTCCAGGCATAGACAGACATATTCCCAGACCTACATGCATTATCATTAAATCCCACTGTGTAGCCATGTAGTCACAAAAATACATAACTACTGATATTGTATCCTTTGTTCTGTCAGACACAGTGAGTGTTTTTAATCAAGATAGCCTTACAAATTACCCATCAACCTCATTCTGTGAAAAAGTCCTCAGTATAGCAAGGTACCACCATTGAAATATATGCATTTGAATCGACAGCACTGTAACATGATTTATTTTATCCAAGACAGATTCAATCATAAATATTAATTTTTATAAATTTATCCAGCATATTCTAGTTAAGTTTATTCACAACAGTCTGCAACAAAATTAGTGCAATGATAATTTTATTTGATACTCATCATGCAAGTAAGTTGATATCTAAATATTTACAGTATCAACTAGTGGACAGACTAAACACAGAGAGGACTTTAATTGTATATACAGTACTAACTACATGTACATTTTAAAGAAATAAAATGAATTAACTAATTCTAATACGATTGTGTTTACTAGGGAAAAAGGGACTAATGACCTTGTCATGGCTGAAAAGATGGATACTGGTAATTTCTACCAGAATCCTTTCCATTTAGAAAACACTATATGTACCTTGGAAAAGTACCACATATTAAAGAAATATTTATGCCTTTTTGGGTTTTAGTCGAAACTTTGTCTGCAGTAGAACTTTGCACAGTAGTTTTTTCTTTCACAACAAAGCCAATCACATGTCCACACATAAATTGGTTTAATGACATCAATTCTGTGCACAAGGCATGATAAGGAGATCATACATATTAAATGTGCACTGAGGATATTCCATACACACAACAGAGTAAGCACTCTGGTCTCAGGGGTGCCAATATTTTCACTTATGTCATCTAGGGATACAAAAATCTATCAGATATTGCATGTGCCACTAATCCACTCTGCAGTTAAATGCGTGTCGGTCTTTCTTGGGAAACAGATATAACATAGTAAATAACAAAAAGAGCTCATAAAGTTTTAGGAGCTTTAAAGAGGCAAGATGGTATGTTATACTGTTAAACAAACAGGGTTTAAGTTGAAGAATCTACTGTAAGTAAAGAAGTAAACAATATCATTAAATATGTACATGCAGTAGATATAATATATTTTTATGATAAGAACTTTGACAGGTTTGAAGGTTTTTGTTGTTTCATTTGCTCTCAGTTGAAAGGTGGCCCTATCTGAAATCTGGTAAGCTGACTCTGTAAATAAACTTTATAATAATTTACAAAAACATCCAAGTTTTAAAGTATTCCACACTTAAGTAAGATAAATTAAGGCCAATTTTTGAGCTCACATGAAAAAAGCTAATTCAAGCCACTCTTCATGAGTGTGGGTGAGATAAGCACCTTTCCCAGCAAAGCCTTAGCAGAACCATACTTTGTTGCTTTTACAAAAACACATGCACACATGATCAGATTATAGCTATCACAGGCCAACAAGACATTCAAGGTGAAAGTATTCACAAGAGCTTAAAGTTGTCATAGAAAGATATTTTAAAGCCAAGTTGTTGAAAAGGCAGTTACACTTAGCTGAATCATGCAATTATGTAGATTAGTGAAGATTTTGTCTGCAAAATTTGACAATGTTGAAGGGAATTGAAATTATATGAATGACATTTCAAGAACCAAAATGGTTTTATTCTATGAATTTGAGCAAGACTGATCAATGTAAATATAAGCAACTGAAGATTTGACTCTCTGGTAATACTGGATTAGTGCTAATCATTCTTTGAATTGTAGGCCTCCAAGTATTGAAATAAGGGAAAGTTGACAAATGGAACATATCGCATTTACACTTGATCTCTGTTATATTAGATGTAAACTTCTAGCATGGGATACTTTTATCAACCCAACCAGGACCAGTTGTGAAAAATATTACTGTACTGTTCTGACACTGAAGGATTCCCTTCATCTATTGTAATGTAAATTCCAGAACTTGAGAAATGTTGACTGGCATTACTGGGCATGAAATAATGGTCAGACATCTGGCAATTGTGCCACCTGAATTGGCAAAAACTGTGATTTGACTAAAAATGTGATAGGTCTCTAATTGGTCATTAAATACCAAGCCAGTGACCCATTAGGTGTAAGTTGTGTAGTACGTGAGCCTATACAGAGTGGTTAGTGTGACCTCAGTGCATGTGTACAGTACATACAGTAAATCAATATGTTTTCTCTGCATGGATTGTATAGTATAACATAAAACTACAGCAACTTAACACAAAGTACCCTTCAGTGAATGCATATGATGCAACAAGGTAATATCAGTATAGAGCTGGTCCTTTAGTGTTCATATTTTGCTCAACCTCATCCAATAATTAATTGTTTGGAACAGTATGTGCCTGTTTTCCCTTTTTCATGAGACATTTTCTCCATTGTTATGAAAGCATGGAAAACTAAATATTTTTAACATGGTGTAGACAATTGATAAAATTTGCATGCAACAAATTAACTAGAGCTTTTGGTTATGGTAACTGGGAAAAATCCCCAGACTCTGGCTGTAAGTGAAAGTCCTAACTTCTAAGGTAAACCATTGGATTTTTATTCGATCGTGGATCTTCATGGAAATTAATTTAGGCCAATGTCTGATCAATTTTACTGACCACAGCGAGAGTCTGGAAAATTCTGACGTTTTGAGCAAATGCCCTTCCTAGAACACGTTTCACTCTCTGAAGAAGGGCCTTTGCTCGAAAAGTCAGAACTTTCCCACATACATTCGGCAGTCTACCTACCTTTTAACATTCTGCGCTGTTTTATTTACTGCCTACGCAGCATCGTACATTTTTATAGTGTACTGTAACCCCTTGTTCAGACTAGGTGTCCTGGTACGGTGCTCAGGCATGGGCACTAGTCTGAATGCAATGCCCAAAATGACCACATTGAAACAGTGTTCACGTACGAGCACTGTCTCCCGACGTAATGACTGGTACCCTTGCCCGAGCACCGTCCACCTGGTTTTAGAAAGAATTGTTTGAAGTTCAGCAGGCTACTTGAGACTAAAAGGAAAATGACTAGAGGAGCACAACGAATCTTTACCTTCTTTTTATTTATCTAGTTTTACAAGGATGTGTTAGAAGTTGGAGAACTAGCAAAATTAGGTACTGTAGAAGTATTTTGTACTGTTGGTAGTCAAATTATCAAGAATCCTACTTAAAATGTTATGTACTTTTCAAACTGTAGCTAAATACCATGGAAATTTTATTTGGTTTTCGAGACTCAAAATAACTCGGAGAATAACACTAAGCTCCAGATAGGACTTGCTCAGGTTAGAGCAGCTGGCTAGCATTCAGAAGGCTGGGTATGAGTTCCTTCTGGCATCAGAGCTTACCGAGGCTCAAAAATTTAACACAACTGGAATATCAAGAAACGATAATCCGTGATCAATACTTACCTTCTGTCGTCAGTGCACTACAAACTGTCATTCTTATTCCTCAATATGACTTACAACCTTCTCCGTGTGTCCATTGAAACGTTGCGTGGAGGTATTACGGACCATAAGATGTACGACGTCAACTTCTGCGACGACGTCCTTTAAACTAAAGAATTTTTCATGCAACACAAATAAAATGAATAATTAAACCTCCAGAGTATTCTCTACACATGCCATTTCTCACGTATTTAGGACATTCTCAGCTCGTAAAGGGACAAAAGCTGTCAGTAAAGATTGAATTTACCCCGGGACAACAGTCATTTGAGGAGAACTGGAGCGTTTTAGAAATCATTAAACAAGCCCCAAGTATCAAACACGGCGGTCAGGTATCCGTGATTTCTTTAAATGTTGACATTTTAAACGTCATCGTCGTAGATCTTAAGGTCCCTATTCCTCCCTGACGTACTCCCTGCTCCATATTGATAGGCTTCGTTTGCACGCAGTTACACAGAGTTGGAGCGATCGACCACGGTACAGGTGTTGAATCAACGCTATCAGGTGTCCTGGGAAACGTATGTCGTGCATAATTTTGAAGAGTTGCAGCTGACTGACAACCGTCAAACGCTTTTGAGTAGTTCATGACTACTGTAATGAATGAACTGTAAAGGTGAACGATATCAAGTCTAGTTAAAAAGAAATTTTATAAACTTTTTGTAACTATGTTAAGTTTGTGGAACACCATGTTTCATTTTATCGCTAAACGTTCGACCTATTGACTCAGGACTTCGTCAGAGCAATTGCCAACGGCCCGTTGGCTCACGTCATATAAGAACTGATGAAGTCCTGAGTCAACAGGTCGAAAGCTTAGCGGTAAAATAAAATGTCGTACTCCACAAACTTAACACAGTTTATCAAATTATCACCGTGCAAATCTTGAAAGACTTTTTGCAGCTATTTAGAATAGTACATGTGCCTTTGTATTTTACTTTAACAGCTTTGAACTTGACTGTTGTGCTACATATACACTGCTTTTTTTGTTTTTTAGCATTTTATAATGATACTGTGGTTGGAGCTGTGTGTTGCCGAGTAGACCAAGTTGACAACACGAGAAGACTTTACATAATGACGTTAGGATGCTTAGCTCCGTACAGAATGTTGGGCATAGGTGCTGTAATATTATGCTGTCATAATGTATTTGTAAAGAAAGATCGAGAAGAGTCAAATTGACCAAATATTCATAAGATCACTAGAGTGAAGTGCTTCTGAAATTTGGATTGTTTCGTCGAATACAATTGACTTTTTCATGAACTTTCAAAGAATTCTGGATTTAACCGAGGCACTTCGTAACGTAAAAAGCGGAGCCACTCTTTACCCAATCAGAACCCGTCTTCAGGATCAGAGAATCAATTCTATTTTAGTCGACTATAGAAGTAGAAAAAGTTTTTTACCAAAAAATGGTAAGATCCGCTGTATTAAACTCCCGGAAGTCGAGTGGTTTTTAAATTTTACACTTCTGCTGTAACATTTATTTGTTATAACGCAACACATTCGGAATGTGAGCGTGGATTTAACAAACATCCAGACCAAATAAGCCACGAAAAGCATCTGTTTTTAAAAGTATACCCTTCTATGCCAATTTGAATTTTTTAAAAATCGATGTTTTTTTTTCATCAGGAACGGTTATGCTGCAACATGTCTTAAAAGTATGTGAGAAAGATGGAAACTTTGATAACATTTATTTGTAAGTAACTTCGGTACGTTTCCTTCAGTAGCAGTCGTGGTTAGGTATTAACTAATCCGATCAATTGATTACTTAGATGCATGGCATAGGACGAGATACAGCTAGCCCTAAGTTCACTCTATAGGAAAGCTCCAGACCTATTTATTTCGTCTGTACCATAAATCACCCGATTAATCGCGATGTACAATTGCACTTCTGATCTTGAAATGACTTAAATACGAACTAAAATAAGTATCCTATCCTGTACCACTGAATGAGATTCCCACTACGATTATTCCCTTGAAATATTAAGAAGTAATAGTTCAAATATGACCGGAGTGCCTTACGGGGAATTTAAAGTCCGAATGTGGTTAGAAAATGAGCCAATTGCGAGCATTTGCATTGCACGTGGACTTTGAAATCCTGGTAACGTCCGACGGTGAGATTTGAACTGACTTCTCAAACAAAGGAATGTGTATATTTCTCAAGTACTAATACTTTTGAAATATTTCGAAGTCCAAGGACCTTGAAATATTTCGAAACTACCAGTAGTTTGGAACTTTCTCCAATTTCTAAATACTGGTTCATTATGTCTTTCGTTTGCTTTTGCTTCATAAATTAATGATGAGTTTGAGAAACATTGTGAAAAGCCTCTCCCAAATCAATACGTGCCTCATCTTAAGTTCTTACGCTTTTCATCTCTGCTTTTATGGACTAGGAAAGGGTTTACAAAGTAAGAAATTCGATTGAACGTGGATTCAGAACGTCGGAGTAGACGCTGAAACAATGTAAAGCACTCTTTAAAGCCATTGGTTAACCCCTACACGGCCAGATTTCTCCTTCAGACGAGTAAATTCGTCGGCCGTTAGCCAGAGTAAAAGAGTAAAAGTCTCTTGTGGCAGTGAATAGGGTTAATATCAGTTTTTGGTGGTTCGATAAATGGCCTCCCTAAGTTGAAAAATATTTTCAGAAGAACGATAAAAACATAAGAAAAATAAATTGGTGGGACCAAAATGTAACGAAGAAAAGTGATTCACATGTTGCTGTGACAACAGTGACGTTTCAACTTGGCTCGTAATTCCTATTCAACCTAACGCAAGGTAGCTGATTATAGTTTCGCTAGCTTTCCCCGCCTCATTCGTAAAAAATCCAGTCATTAACGTTCTTCTGGAGTTGTGCAAACTTACGAAAGATACCCTTTGACAACATTTTAAACGTGAAAATGTAGGATGTTGCCCTGACAGTACATAAACCAGCGTAGAAAGTTAAAAAGTTGACGGTGTGCCGAACGTATATCGAGAAATTCTGAAGTTTCGAGCTAAGGCCCTTCTTCAGAGAGTGAAACGTGTTCTTAGTGAGGAATGGTAACTAGAGTAGCACACGGAGAAACCGCCAGAGATCCCAATGCGGTAAAAGTATGTATTCGCTAAAAGTGAAGACAAAAACAAGTATGGAGCGTCGTACATGGGGTATTTTCGTGATGTGTGATTAACTGATTAATATTTTCCGAGAAACGTGGACTTAAAACGTTATTCTTCGTGATCCGTGACCCAGAAATTTCGCGTGATCCGTGAAAAAGCTTAATTAATAATCGATATTCGTGATTTTACGACTTATTTCACGTGATGTTGAGAAATATCAGATATATAGACAAATATATAAACACAGACATATAAACATCAATAGTCATCGATGGCATCAATGCACGTCGGGTCGCGTGCATTGATTGCCAGCCTCTTTTGCTTATTTTCTAATGTAATTTGCCCTCAGTGTTTACGTATCTATTGTAGTGATAAAAATACTCAATTAAAAGGGCTAGAGTCTTCCTAGAAACCTTAAATAAACTTATTTCCGTGATTCGAGAAAATGAAATTTGGTTTTCGCGATTCGTGATTTTTTTTTCCCCCACCCGTGAACTGTGCCAGGGACCCCCTGTACGACCCTCCAAAACCAAAACATATCGGGAGGGTGAATAAAAGCAGTACATAAGCAAATGTTTCGATCAGCTTGCATTTATCATCTAAATTTTACTAGCTAGATTTTCCGCTGGCTTAAGACTGGGCTGTCGAGATTGTTTTCAAATTCTGTTGTTGCCATGGAAACATGTAACACATTTAATATTATTCCACCAGCCTAAACCCCGGTTCATCGCTTTCTCAAATTTGAAATCATTCCAGAGATATGTCCATGGAAAGAAACAGGTGCAAAAACTAGCAAAACTGTTTTCAGCTTCGTTAACCTGTAAAAGAACTCGGTGACACTGACTCGGTAACAAGACGCCCAATAGGCGTTCAAGCGGGCTGTGATTGGGGACCACACATGACCGCTTGTTCGAAGTGTGACGTAACAGAGCAACTAGATTTTGAAGATTACATTTTATTTGCCAGAAGCAAAAAGTTATTTTTTGCTTCACAGCCTAAGGAGTAAATTAAGCTGACCATCCTGGAACGAGAGACTTTTCCAATTTTTAATTATTATAAACATTCAGTGGATCTTATACGTAATAGGGTCAATTTTTTAAATATTCACGTCCTTCGAAGCTATCCCGAACTTTTTCGTTTCCGTCCTTTCTCATGAAACAATAGTGTGGTTGTATGACGTGCTTGTTGATTGGCCATACATGAAAAGTTTTGATGAAAAAAAAAAGGGGAGTCACTGTGCTCCCTTCTTAGGTTAAACGTTAATTAGATACCACTTTGAAACTTTTGTCTTGCCGCAGTAACTGCTGGTACATTTTTCTAAGTATAATAGTATTCGATGCCGAAATTATTTTGGTTTATCTGCCTTGTCTAATGGCCTATCTCTCCCAAAATATTCTCGTTGAGGGGTCGAACTTGTGCTTGCCTACTTCAATTTTTCCAACGGTTTATTTATGGGTTAAGATATTTAAATATCTCAACCCATCTCTATTTTTCTACATAAACGCAGTATACGGTGTTTTGATTGTGTTTTATGCTCTGTGCTTTCCAGACATGTCCAGATCAGTAACGAAGTTGCCATTGAATTCTATAAAAAGTTCGATTTTCAGATAATTGATACAAAAAAACAATACTACAAGAGAATAGATCCGGCGGATGCATATGTTCTTCAGAAAACTCTACGAACGAAGAAAAGCTAAATAGTGATTTTTTGTAAATGTCTTAAAAATGAATAAATGATTTATGTGAATACTATAACTTAATTCTTGTACCGTTGTTTTTGATGTAGTTTTTATAAGTTTGTAGAAGAGTGATTGCTTATAAGATTTTGTTCAACCAATAAATTACGAAAAGAAACTTATTTATAATAAAGTTACATTGCTTGTTGACGGAATTTTTGGTTCGCGTGGATTGACCACTTTAGCTTCGCAAGTAAATTCCTGAATTCGAGACCCGCAATCTTGCAGTTCGTTAACATTCGAATCGTGCTTCGATTCCTATCTGAATAGGATGACACTTCAAGGAAACAATTCTGCAGAGTAACATCACATGACCTCGTCTTGGGATAAGATTTGTAACACCTCCAAAGTTTGCATTCTCTATCGGCACGAGGGTCTGCGGAAGCCTCCGGCCTGGTCGCTAATTACGTCAATAGTGTATTCCTGACACATCGCTCTTTGAAGTCAACCACACTGCCCACCTGAATCTTTTTTGACGCCATGCATCACAATCTGGGGAGTTCACTTCGCTCCAGGAACAATGTTTGGAGACATCTCATTCAGGACAGTTTTCCGTCGTGAATAACTGATTTCAATTTTTTTGTTTATGGAAGTTGATCGTCCAGGTTATTGTAGTCTTGAGAAAGACTGTTGGAAGTGACTGACGTTTCGACGGCCTTAGCGGCGGTCATCTTCACAGTCAAGTGACGAGTCAAGACATTCATTTTTCACTGAACTCTGAAGATAACCGCTGCTAAGGACGTCGAAACGTCAGTCACTTCCACCAACAGTCTTACTCAAGACTGCACTAACTTGGACGATCAACTTCCACAAACATGTAACGACTCTCCCAGGTTCAAACCATTTACTTTAATTTTTTTAATTACACAGTTTTTATTGGCCTCTTTAAACCAACCAAACCCCAGCCCGTAGATCATTAAATTTTAACGAAATTCTCAGAAGTACAAATACAACTGAGGCCTCCCTAGTGGGGATTAACTGGTGTCATAACTGGGGAATCTTTACAGCCAACGTGTAGGTGGGTTGGACGTAATGTCATGGCGGGCCTTTTGATTTTACTGCAAAAATATAGGGAGCTGTTTGATGTAACTTCCAGCATTACTACCGTTCTTTGTCTTTTGATCCTCAAGTGATTGACTGTAACCAACCTATGTTGAGGTTATTGAATCCTGGCAGTAGACTTCACGATTTGCTCTTTGTAACAGGATGGTTTGAGGACTGTCGAAATCACCTACGAGTACGGTAACTTGACATTAGCGTTATTGACCGTTGACCGTTTACTATCATCACTTCGATTCTTTTCTTTGTTTTCTCTTTCTGCATTGTTCACTTATTTGTACTGTTGTGCTAGGTATCCGATACATCGGATAGTGAGCTGTAACAGGTTGGTGTCCATGCCTCTCGCCAAATCATGTGTATTTGGTTTCATTCCCCCAACTTACACCCTAATTTCCAACTATCATTCCCTCATATCGACAGAATAGCGTCAGCGGATTCAAAGTGCCTATACAGCTCTTTCAGGATTCATAGATCTCCGAATTCGAGCGTCATCTAGAGACGTCTTACATCCTGTGCGTTCTGAAGCAATACCTATAAGTCCACTTAACTAAAGCTTAACTAAAACTAAAATCCGCTTAATCAGGCCTCACAGACGTCAAGTCTAGTGCAAAGATAGCTTCAGTCAGTTTGACACGACTATCTTTTTTGGTCTTTTGCGTCACTTTTCCATTTTCAAGCCATTCGTCTCGACTAAAACGTAGAGTTTGATTCGCAATTTAATCAGCTTTAATGGTCATCAGCCAGACATTACTCCCCACATAATTTGACTAAATGCTGCTTCAGCTTTTTAATGCATGTTTGTGAGTCAGGAATTAAAAATCTTAGCCGCCTTTGTGGATCCTGTTCAGTTTTTGATGAGAAAGTGAAGGTTATAATTTCTGGGTGTTTTTTCTTTGATGTTATTTTGACAATATCTTGGAGGTGATTTCTTGAACGAATGGAAGCCCAACCAGTTTTTGATGATAACTCACGCAGAACAAACATGAAGGTTTCCGTTATAAGAACATGACTAAAAAAAAAACCAGAACAGTCTGTTCAAGGTCGGAAAAATAAAGTAAACGAACTTTACTCGTCCCTTACAAATTCAAGCAAACAACAAATAAATGAATAAATTAGTAAAAATATACAATAAATAACTAAGAAATAAAATATGTGAATAAGTAATATATATGTATGCTCGATCATATTTTAGTTATTTGACAGTCCCAAGCGAGCCTGTCTAAAACTGACAGGCGATCAAGCAATGTCTCGGTCATTCGGAAACCGTGGACAGTAGTTAGCGAAGGCATACCCACATCCCATCTACCCGTTTGCCAGAAGATTATCAAAAGAGTAGATATGTTGACTGATCACAAATTTTGAATTTTATTAACATAAAAATATACCAAATTGGAACAATCTTGACATAATATGGTGTCAGAACACTTGAGCTCAATACTTCAGTTTACTTTTACTCTAGTATTTCAAAAAGTAAATGATTGACTGGCTATAACTATCTAATTATCTTCTACTGACAACCTTAAGCATGTGTAACCTTCATGCCTTCAGCCTGAAGAATACACACGATCAACATAAACTTTTGACTAAAAATCTATTTAAGGTGACGCCATAAAGTTTCCCGAAAGGCGGAAAAAGCAAATTTGAGACCTAAAAACATGTAGATAAATACGTAAGACACATTCTAGGCATACGAAATACGGAGTCCAGGTGGTTCCAAAATGGTTTCCAATTATCGTCCAATCTAATTTATTTCGAAACCGACTTTTTTCACTTTTAACGATGAATAAATTTATAAAACGTTTATCTTGATCGTTTATATATATATATATATATATATATCTATATATCTGGCAAATGACTTTGATGTCCCACATATGTGAGGCATCAAAGGTGACTGTAAATAGCAGTTACTTTCATCCTGCTCATCAGCACTACACTGATGAGGCCCAAAAGGCCGAAACGGTTCCGTCTGTAGTTATATATATATATATATATATAAGTTATAGGCTACAACCACTCTTCAGACCTAAAATGCCTGCATACACCAAGAACGTATTTATACAATTATGCTAACAGTTATGGATGAAGTCATTCGCTTGTCCTCATGTGAACCTATTGTCTAAAATAATTATAAATTCTAGTATCAAAAAAACAATTAACTTTGGTCATCACCATAAAAATATCACGTTATAAAGTTTCTAAGTGCAAATTTGCTGGAATGGCGGCATGTAGTCACAAGTTCATTTCGCTTATTTAGGGTCGACAGTTGAGGTTTGTAAATGATGAAGAATTTCTCCCATAGGCATAAGTTCACGTACGAAACTGTACAGTAATCAAAATGTTTTAAAATTTTTACTGTCTTGGTTTATTTTTATTCTATTTTAATGCTCTAGGCTGGTCCTATTGAGCACTCCATTCATTTTAAATCTGCTACGAACCACTGTATATATATATCGTATATATATATATATATATATCCAATATACGAACCACTGTATATATATATCGTATATATATATATTTTATTATTATTATTATTATTATTATTATTATTATTATTATTATTATTATTATTATTCTTGTTATTATTATTAATCTTATTTGGATACGGTAATCCTTCAGTCTCCGAATAGTCTGCTTTCCAAGGAGCCGTATAAATTAATACTCCATAAATATACAAAAGTTAAAAACTATATACAATAACATTAGATTAATCAATTA
>JBAHVQ010000127.1:27814-67883 GCA_036872915.1 Nanipora kamurai
TGAAGTCCTGAGTCAACAGGTCGAAAGCTTAGCATTAAAATAAAACGTGGTGTTCCACAAACTATACATAGTATAAGGACATTATATACTGAATTGTTTACTTCAGTAAACCATAGAGATTATAAATAAACCTGGAAGAACGAGTGGTCCTTCATTTCAGTGAACAGCGGAACAACGGAATAGAGAACAGTAAACCGAGCTTTTCAAAACGTGTAAGTAATGGCGGCGTCATATTTCTTGCCAAATTTTGGCTCCATACCTCCTCTGGTTTTATTTATAATCTCTACGGTTTGCTTCATTATGTTTTGTACCTGAGGTGCATAGGTATAGTTCAAAACAGATAAGTATATTGCAGAGAAATACAGCTAACGGTAATATCTGGTAACTCACCCATTTTTGAGCATACGTATCTGGAAACAGTTTCATCGAGTCCAAAAACAAACAAAGTTCGGGATCATGGTATTGTAAGAGTAACCGGAAAAGATGGAATGGTTTCCCTTCATTATGACACTCCCTGAAGATCAACAATACACCGACAATTAAGTTCTGTTGAACATAAGTAACGGATAACCTCCCAGTTAAATCTCTTCTCAAAACTCACGTTTGGTTGCCCGAGGGAATATTCATTGCCAATGTATTTTAATATTAATACATACTTCACCAACAATTGCTGTGCTATTTAGTCATTTTTAATGGCGAAGGTCTTCCCAAAATGTATATCATTGTTTGGTTCTTAGTTTCTAAATTTACGAATGAAACAACTTTGTTCGAAAATCCTTTGTTCTAAATTTTTTGTAACATTCAGGCAACTGAAAGCTTGACGACTTTTGTATGATATCCACCGAGTTTAAAGAACGGAAGTAAGTAAAAATGTTGACTATTGATTTCATTAAAAAAGTTTTTCCTTCGGTCACATGGCAATCGTGTATTTTTTTTAATCTTAACGTCAAATACATAGAAAGAAAACGGCGGTAAGGTCTTCTCTAATCTGTAGTCAGGCATATATAATACCGGTAAATATTCAGCAATCAACCTCGAAGATGTGGACATTCAGGAATATTTTCCTGGATGTTTATTAAAGTCTACAAGCCTTTAACTTCTGTTTTCTTGTTTTGGATAGCCAACTGGACGTATACAAAAGTGGACTGCCAGAGGCAGATGTTTAGCTGGGATACCAGATTCTGATATGCTGATATCCACACAGGATACCAACTACATCTGCAGTAGATTTAATTTCAAACCCTGCTTCAAGGCACCGGTCAGAAAACTAACAGATTCTGTAGTGAATATTGACGGAGTACGAAGCAAGTTCATGTTCTGTGCATTATTTGTGAGCTTTGTTGATGAAATTTGAGAAATTATTTTAGAAAATTGAGAAGAATATTTTGAAATTCCAGTGTTGCAGACATTTATAATAATGTTTCACAGTTCAACTTGAGACTGACTGTGTAGCAAAGGAGGATGTAAGATTTAAAATTGGTTGTTCAATGCATGGATAAACCCGTTCACTCAATACAACTTATTTGCCAGACAAGTTATCCAGGTTTTGAACAACCTTTACTTTTATTTATTTAAATATTTGCATAGACAGGTATAAATACTGTAGGAACTTGAAGTCCCCTATTTCTACGAAAGACGGAAATCTTCCAAACCCTGAGTTCAAAAACCTGAAGTACAGAAAAGAACCAAAATTCTACTGTACTTTAGCACTAGAGTTCTAGATGTAAGCTTGGAAATCAGTATGGGGTATTCCCAAACCATCATTCATCTAAGTTCAAACCCTGTCTGATCAGCTTAACTGTGGACTTCAGTAGTAAGAGGCAACATGCCATACAGCACAGACCACCCAAGCTCCCCTTGAACAGTTGGAGAAAAACATAAAAATAGTTTTTTGGAAACTTCAATAATGTAAAATTATAGAAATGTCAGACATTTAATGTTTATGTTTGGATGTGGTAGTAAAAAGTACCACCCCCTGGTGTGTGAAATATATAACTGCTTTGGTGTAAATAAAAATAAACACATTAAATAAATGAAGATAGAGACGTTGATATTGATAAAAAACTGATTATTGGGCAACTTAACAATCATAGAGAAAAAACGAGAAACAATCTGAAAAGTGAGGGAAAATCGAATGGTGAATGCCATAATTCCCACAGAAATCCAACTTTTGTTGTGTTGTCTCCAAGCTTTATTAGAGCTCAGCTGTTTATAAATTCACATGGTGTTTCCAGCAAAATGTTACATATTTTCACTGCCACACAGAAAAGTAAGAGCCACCAATCATCTCAAGGGAACACTTACTTACAGTTCTATGTAAGACAATAATCCCCTTATCTACTTCCATACTCTTACCTTGGAATATATTTTGAATGCATGGCATAAAATAAGTTATAAATATCTCCAACTGGAAGACTTAGTACAACAAATGGCAGCAGTAATTCTACCCATCCATTATGGGATTTGTATCTTTCATTTCTTGTTTTACAATAAAAAGTGATTATTTTTTCCATAATATCAGCAACTTGATCAGTCTCATCTTCAACTAGAATTGCTTTACCTGATAATCAAATTAAAAAGGGGATTAAACAAAAATCTCAGAAACCAATAATGCAATCATGGCCACAAGTCTAAGGGACACCAAATGTACTGTAAATTAGTGAGCATCATCCTGTACTTGTGTACTGTAGTAGAGTCATGTGAAGAAAGCTCCCTCTATTGAAACATTCCTAGTATTTATCCTCCTCTCCCCTAAGCAGTGTTCTACCATATGAACACAAAAGTTCCTATTGTCCTGTCATACAATGAGTTCAACATGAAACTGGAGGATAGGGGGAGGTTGAGGGGCAGATCCAGAAGATAGCAAATGATGCTTGAGCATCTGTCAAACTTTGAAATGAAACACAGAGAACAAATATGCTGTGTAATTGTCTTCAATAGCCTAGGTCAATAATAAGATATTCAAAACCTAATTTTGACAAATTCTGTCTCAAATAATGACAAGATATTGGTCAATTTACACATGAATTTATTAAATATTATCAGAGATTCATGGGATCTATTGTGTCTTAAATTCATGCTCCCAAACTAGATGAAGAAAAGGGATTTAATCAGGTCTGTTCCCAGTGTGTGTAGCTATTTATGTTTGCTCAATCACATTTATGTTCTTCAGTGTCACTCAGATTATGGCAGGAGCTATATGTTACTGATTAGACATAGCTGATCAAATATGAGTGTAGCTCAAATTTGATGAGAGCTATATTGATTAAGCATATCCAATCAATTTTCTAGAGGGATGCTTTGATATGGCAACGAAATACTTGTATAAGCCCTTGGCAACACATGATCATTCTTTGGTGTCCTGTGGAATGATTTTGCATAAATTAATCAGGTCAAGAAGACAAAAGGTTCACACTTGAGACAGCTATCAGTGAGTCACTTATACAAACAGTTGTTAACCATTCATATTTACATACATTATGTCTGAAATCTTGCAAAGACTACTGTCTGCTAAAGTTCAAGATGCACTTGAACATGAAGAAAAATAATATAGTATGTTTAAAGTTGACTTGCATTGATAAGCTTCCAAATGCAGTGAATGGAGCTGCACAACATGGGTATAATAAAGGGAACTTCCTTCTCTAACCAATTGCCATCCAGTAAGATAAATGAACTTTCACTTATTTGTTGATGACCAAAACAATTATATCGTCGAAACTTTAGGCCTTAAATCAGCAGACAACACTTCAGTGTTTTGTTCATGTTTTATGGCACTCAGTACAGCACCCTTTGCATGTTCAATGATTACACTTACTGTTAGTTCTTGGTTAATTCTAGTTATTATACTAATACTAATTTTAATCACACACAGCAAATGAATTGAGGAAACCTGCTGTAGTATTTATGTCCCCCCTTATGGCACAGCACTGGCATTGGTTTTAAATTTCCTGCACTGCTAACGTCACAGTTGTTGCCTTTTGAATTTCACTTGCCACTGGCTTGGACTATGTTCATATGCTAAGCAAATGTTTATTGGACATGTTATTCAACTTTCAGCTATTTACCAAGAAGGCAATAAGGAGGCTGTAGCAGCTCTTGCCTTAGATACTGTGGGTGACATATCCACCTGGTGGTAAACAAGACCATTGGCTGTGCCACTAGTCAAAACCAAGACAATTTAATTGTCAGTTTAACAGCTTGTAATATGTTTAACTTAACTTTACTTTAACTTTAATAATTATGCCTCCTTGGGCATCTCAAATAAATCCATTATTCTCCATCCTAAAAAGCACAAAACTATACATGTATATATAAATAAATAAGTTAAGTTTATAATTCATGAATAAAATCTATACTCATTATTAAAAACTACAATCAACTAAAATTTTCTGTGACAGTTTCCAAAAACCACTTATGTTACCCTTACGAATACCATCTTGTTTATAATGTTACACTTTTACTTATTCTGGTATTGGATAATTCAGTGTTAATAATATCCACATTTCTACCAGACGAGAAGTTTGATGTGTGAGACAGTATTTTGAAGAACTCGTGCAATTGTACAGTTTACCATTCCCTCTGCCTTTTCTATTTGTACTTCCCATCCACAATGTTGAGACATTGTCCAGAGCATTACCATTCAGAAAATGCTCATAATTTGCATTTAATTCACCCATGTGCATGACATAGCATTTATTTACATTAAATGTCATGCACCACTTGCTCACCCAATTAGTAAGATTGTTTAGATCATCTTGAATTTTGTCTGGCTTGCTTGCATTTCCAGTGAGCTTAATGTCATCAGCATACGATTTTGTGGGCGCTTGCCCAGAATCTGGTAAGTGGTTAATATATAGTAAAAATAACAGCAGTCCCAAAACCAAGCCTTGGGCCACTACTGACTTAACCTTTTCCTACAATGAAGTACTATTTCCCACTTGAACAGCCATCCATCTATATCTGATAAGAAATCTTCAATAATTTTTTACAAATTTCCTGTTATACCAAATGTTTCCAATTTAATAAGAAGTCTGCCATGAGGTAGGGAGTTAAATGCATTTTTAAAATCTAAGTAAATCAAATCTACTTTATCTCTCTTGTCCATTACAGTATCTCAGTTATCTTGTCCAATGTTTCCAACAAATTGGACTAACAGGATCATCCTTCTACAACACCATGCTGGCTGCAGGACACATGTTTGGTAACATGATTAAACATGTGACAGCACAATATCTTCTCATACAGTTTACATAATGTATATGTTAATGATAAAGGCCTATACTTTGCAGAATCCAAAGTTGATCCCTTTTGTGTAATGCTACAATAATTTCATATTTCCATGCCAATGGTATTTTCCATAGCTTGGAACATGCGGAATTACAGATTACCAGCATTTCCAGTATTATAAGTTCATTACAAGTCTACTTAAAATCCTTTGCTGGGCTTTAATAACCATAATAGGTTTGTTCAAAATGTTCTTTCCTGGCCAATAACCCAACAGCGACTAATATGACTGACACAGTATACACAGGAAAATTTTCAAGCACTTTTCTACAACTGATACATGGTAACAAAAACTCAATCTTCAATTGAAATTCAGTCTTCCTCCATACCAGGATTAGTACAAACAAGACATACTATTCTATATATACTGTATATATATATATATATATATATATATATATATATCACTCTCTCCCTCTCTGCCTCTCTATCTGCCTCCCTCTCTATCTGCCTCCCTATCTATCTGCCTCTATCTATCTGTCTATCTGTCTGTCTGTCTGTCTGTCTGTCTGTCTATCTATCTATCTATCTGTCTGTCTATTGATTGATTGATTGCAATCAGGAAAATTGGTTTGCCTAAAGGGCAACCACCTTATATTGAATGTCATAATTTTAAAAACTTTAATGAAAAACACTTTAAGTCAAGTTTAAAATCTGCACATTGGCCTTCAATAAAAGTTTGATGATATTAACAATGCATGCAATGTATGGACAGCAATATTTCTTGAAATGATTGATAAACATGCGTCTTGTTGTAGTTTTAGAGTTCAAAATAAACCTTGTCCCTGGCTAAGAAAAAATGTTTGACAGAGATTGGCTCAAGAAAAAAGCTATGTGGACGAATGATTCCAAAACCTGGCTTGCTTACAGAAAACAATGCAATGTGGTAACTAATGAGATTAAAAAGATTAAAAAACAATATTTTCAAAATGAATTTAATAAGAATCGCAGTAACGCTAAAGAGACCTGGAAACTACTGAAAAATACATTGGGATAAAAGCAAGAAAATATTGAAAATAACAAACTGTTGACAGCAACAGACCAAGAATTAACTAAACCATGCGATATAGCAAATTATTTAAACTCGCACTTTGTCAAAATTGGCCCTAAGTTGGCATCTAATGTTCCCACTAAAATAGATCAGAAGAAACCAGATGATTAAATGACTAGAGTAAATTCAAAATTTAAATTTCGTAAAATTGGTTCCGTAAATGTAATGAAATTGATTAAAAAATTGGATTTGCATAAGGCATCTGGCCATGACAAAATTTCTAATAAGCTATTGAAAATAGCTGGTCCTTACATATGCGAATCTCTTACTGATCTCTTTAATCTTTTGATAGAGTTAAAGACTTTTCCAAGTTATTGGAAAATTGCAAAAGTATTTCCATTGTATAAATCTGGTCCAAGAGATGATGTAAATAATTACAGACCAATTTCTGTGCTGTCCACTATTGCTCGTTTGTTCAAACGATTAATGCATAATCAATTTTATAGTTACTTAACTGAATATAATCTCATATAGACATATATTAGGATGGACAAAGTTTACTTTGGTTTTGGTCCTATTTGAGTTAAACTGGATGAATATTAAACAAATGAGACAAAAACAAAAAGCTATTATGATGTACAAAATTGTACATGGTATTGCACCAAAATATTTAACAGAAATGTTTACATTTAGCTGTAGCTTAAATGATTATAATCTTCATCAATCCAAATTAAATTTGGAACTTCCAAATAGTCGTATCTATTACTATAACTCAAGTTTTGCTATTACCGGTGCAAAACTTCGGAATTCCTTACCTGATGTAGCAAAAGAGGAACCATCATTAAAACGATTCATAAAAAGACTTGAATCGACAACTATCTGCACCAGTAGTGATTAGTTATAGTGGTTAACATTGTAAATTTTGATAAACTATTAGGTAAATGCAGGGGCGGCAGAACCAGGCGGGCTGTGGGGGCAGAGGCCCCCTCAAAAAATCAGTATGGGAGACCTGACCTTCCAATAATTTTATGCATCCTGAGACTTTACTACTTTATTTCATAAAGGAATAATACAATTTTCGGTTATTCTTTAGCCTCTTTCTGAAATAGGAATGTAGTTGTTCTTCCTTGTTTTTCATTTTACTTATCTTTCACTGCAAAATTTCGAATTGGTGTGCACAAACAACAGAGGATGGTGTATTTCTGTCAATAACTAATGGGTTGCTGTGTCAAGTACGATCAGCATCCTGCTTCTGTAGTATTCTGGAGAATTGTGTCCAAAACATAAACAAGCCACACTTCTGCCGAACAGACTTGTCTGCCTTTTTATTCCTTTAACCAATTTGTGATTTGTTTCCTTGTGCCACCCCAAAAAAATTGGCTTCCATCACCCCGAAATGTAAATAGCTTTACACGGCTTTTAGGAAGAGCAAATAGAATATGATTTTCAGTTTGATAAAACTACCGTGTTTAAATAAAGATTTCAATCTATCTATCCATCCATCCATCCATCCATCCATCCATCTTTCTTTCTGTCTGTCTGTCTGTCTGTCTGTCTGATCTATCTATCTATCTACATATGGTTAAGATTATGTGAGACATATCGGTAAATTCAGTTCAGTCACTTTACGTGCAACATACTCTATCTTCTGTCTATTACCCTAGCCTTAGCAATTACTTTTTTTGTGGAAAAATAAACTCCTCTAAGGAACCACCAGAAATGCACAGGTGGGGCTTGAAAAATTCGATATTTTTCAGCAACTAAATAAACTCAGTCTTTTTGAAAATATCCCTGTACACACTATAATGTTATAGAAACAGGCACCTCAGCTACTCAATTACAACTAAAACATATTGCATCTACATACTAAATACAAAGTGTTATAGTGCTAAATGCTACATTAATGTAACTATTATGCCAAGTCACATTCACCATTTCAAATACAAGTGCTGCTTACTTGCAGCAGAATTTTTTTGTTTGGAGCAATCAAATAAGCAAACTTTATGGCTTCATACTAAGGTTGTCCCTAGTCTATAATTATCAATAACACTTACTGGCATAATTCTGGCAGTCCTTCTTTATAATTTGCTGATCAGCTGTGTCTAATGTTGTGTCCCATTGATTCAAAGGATCTGGTTTACCATTCACACCTAAACATACCTACAAATTTCCAATCAGTCAGCTGAAATTTAAAAGCAAGGTTCTTAAGAAGTGCAATTTAAAATGGCGAGAAGAATATGCACATACCTTCCAAACATCAGCTCGTGAATCACAGGGAATTTCATGACCTCGGCATAACTCACGAAGTCTTACAATATCAGTTTGTTTTGAAAGTGCAGCGGTTAAATCTGAGCGCCTAAAACACAACAAAATCGCCTATCGTAATAATATATACATAAAAACAATATATTCAGGACAATTCTTGGTATTTTTCTTCATTTTTCTGCCTATGTAATTCTTACCATCCGAGATTTGACGTGTTGTCGTCTACACTATTCTCCTCCATCTTTGATACGGAATGAAACGTCACTATAGTACGTTGGAGCAATCGCTAATTTTATCTCGTATAATAATACGAAAATTACTCCGCTGTTGAATCACGTCCAGGGCCCGATTGAAAAAAACTCTTGATCATGACTAAGTCAGCCTTTGGGTGATTAAAATGTAGTTAAATTCCTATCCTCTGTTCCTGATTGGCTAAAGGAAATTAGCATAGCAGAGTGGAACTTTTACTTGGGCTGGAAAGTTTTTCATCAGGAACAAAAGAAAAAGTTGAAAATTTTCAACTTTCAAATTTTTTTCGCGCCGGAGAAAAAAACCTGATTGGGCAGATTTTTTTTTCCAATGGAGAATTTTCCGGAGTGGGAACGGGCGTTAAAGACAGCTTTGCACTAAACAAAATTTTCCAAGCGGAGCCAAGTTTTCCAAGCGGAAAATTCCGCTTCTCTTTTATAATCTTATAATCATATTAACTATTACATGTATTCACGTTTCACGTCGACGAAGGTCCTTCGTTCGAGACGTCAACAAGTTCCGGCAATTTCCCAACCCTTTGGCGTAACGAAGCAGGACAAACCTGGACAAACGAGTTTTTGAACTAGCTCTTCAAACAAGTACAATTTGCACAGCTGTTTTCAGTAATACCTGCTTTCATTTAACGCAATTTGTGCATCTTTGATTGATTTGAATACGCAGATTAAAAAATGTGATCCAGATAACTTGGAGTTTTCCTACAGGTTTTCATTTGGTCTCGAACTGTATGCGTGTGATGTGGCCGGTATACAGTCATGAATAGGTAATGAATTATTAATGAGTTTGAGAAGAGTTTTGTTGAGTTTAATTGTCCCCCAAATTTTTTCCAATGACTGGTTCATGAATATGGCAGCAAAGAATTATCACTTTTGGGCTAATCAAATGGACAGTTCCCGTTATTCATTTGCTCAGAACAACTACGAGAGTGATGTTCGAAATCTTGTTTGTGATGTTAATCTGAGCAATTGTATTTTGCGTTCTCTTTGGTCATTAAAAATTTGTGTCAGGAAGAAAATACCGCCAAATATTCTGGTAGTTGTATTCACTTGATGTAAAATGGGGAACCAGCTATTGCAGGAATGCCTAGGATACCGAGTACACACGATTAATAAAAAATACATAAGTCTGCGAATTTTCAGAGTCCTCTCTCTGTCTTTCTCCCTTTCTCTTTCTCTCTTTCTCCCTTCTTCTCTCTTCCATAAACAAAGGAACCCGCAAAACATATATATATATATATTTTGCAAAGAAATGTTGGTCATGTGATATAAGCCTGGACACCTTACGATGGCCTTGAATTGACTCGTGATTAACAAAATTGTCATGATGTCGGTAATAACAAAGTTCTATTGACTCGCTCTTCTGATTAGAGAAGAACAGTTTCTTGTTCGTAGTCTCCTTCAGTTCACTAATTCTTTAGACTCTCTTTCCGTGGGATATGGCCAAAGACTACGTGAAGAGTTTTAGTGTCGAATATTTTATACAGCCGTTTCTATATGAGTTGCAACTATATCTTATCTTATTAAACTCTTAACTTCGGCATGATAGCACTATTGAAAGATGGGATAAAATGTATATCTACTGTTGCCTTTTTTCATTTAGCTATCGTAAAAACGTTCTCTCGACATTCCCGGTTTAAACTCCCACATTCATGCGGTAAATATTTCAACACATTCCGTTTCAATTCACCTTGGAATGCACAGTGACCTATCACAACATTCTTAACAACGGACGTGAATTCAATTAATCAATTGATCCACTATATTCACCAATTATGGAGATGATATTAAACACTTCTCCATCCGTTCCCCATTAAAACAATCTTGGCAAATAATCACATATCAAGTACAAAACATTGGTGGCAACATCCTTTCTTAGATTCTGCTAAAAATGGATGTAAAATTTCATATTGACCAGTTTTGGTTTCCAAAAAACTATCAAAAAGCACGTCGACACTTTTCGAGGTCTACTGGGGTCACCTTGTCATAAATTTCACCCTTTTGCTTATAACCATTTGCCCGCCTTCCATGATGACTACCATTTTTTGGATTCGTGTCCTCCATGGTTACCATTTTTAGATTTCCGTTTAGCTTCAATCTATGAGTGGATGGAGTTATTGCATGTTTCAGATTCAGGCAAACAAAGCTTAATATGGAATGCTTATGCAGCACCCTACTTTTTGGTCATATCTTTAAAGATGCACATTCCTGATAAACTTGAAACTCTTAAACTCATAATTCTACAAACGGCATTCCCCCGAAACGTTGGCTGCTTTTAAAATAAAGATTGTTTATGGTATATATGGTCTTTTTTAAACTCGAATTTTAGATTGTTTATATATATATATATAAATGTATATTTAAATATATAAGTAAATAGTACTCAAATTTGCATGCTAATACATCTAAATTAAAGCGCACGGGTAGCATCCGCTTAACGACACTAAGGCTCATTTATGTATGTCCTCTTTCCTTCCACTTTATTGACGGTTATGTTCTGTTTATATATATTAACAATTATATATAAATATATATATATTATTATTACATAATATATATATTAATTACATAAATATACATTAATATATAAGTATATGTTATAATTATAAATATATATTAACAAATATAAACCACAAATTTCAAGAGTTAAACCTTGTTTCACACAATGACCTAAGCCTAAGCACAAGATCAGCACGAAAACAAAGCACGATCTCTGCTCTGAGACTTGCGAAGACAAAACAACAAGATTTCTTCTTTGTTTCGTCTTTTTCTCGGCTCTTGGCTTACGCAGTTCGATTGTGCTTATGTTTGTGACAATTCTTAAATCACAGGCTTGCGTGACGTCATTGTTTGGTTTTCCTTTTGTTTGGACATCATGCTTACGATTATACTTACGTGTGAACCACGCATTTTTGTCAGGAAGCGTTGATGGGACGGAAATAGCATAAACTAGGTGTGAGGGAATGTGGGCAGTAATATATGAGTGGGAAGGAGAAACTGAATTCAGAATCTTTAATTCTGAAACTGGTGAGTAGATGGCTTGGTATGTACGTACTTGTTCTTAGACCAAATGTTAATCAGTGCCTCGCTCTTACATACGGTCAAGTAAGCTCAGTTATGAGAAGATCCTCAAGTTTCATGTCAAACTAAAGAAGGGAATAAACAATTGCAAATAATGGAGTGAAACTCCTCGGTAAGACTCCCCAAGACATGCGTTGGACCTTCGACGTACATAAAAGGAACCTGGGAATCAAGTATAGGCTCTTGTGTATAGCTCTCAATCGACCGAGCCATGTTTTATTAATTGTATAAATGTAGAGTATTGCGTTGGCAGTTTTGAATGATGTGTATAAAATTAAAAGAATTTGGGAACTACCGAAATTTTGGAGGGGGAAAACTGACGTTCGCGACCAAAGAGAGATGGTTGGAGTGAAGGGGCTTCGCTCGAAATGTAAATTTTCCGACTCCAAAGTTTCTGCAGTTTCTTAACCCATTTAATTTTATACATATAATTAATTGCATATTACAAAAGCCTAACCAGGAGTTCTTTCATTTTATCTGGTAGATAGTAATGTCAACGAAGGAAATACAGTAGATCAGAGGTTATAAAGGTTATAATATCATGATCTTCTCAGTATCCTTTGTTGATAGAGGGCCAATTTACTTCATTAAATGATATTATTCTAATCCCGCTTATAAACCATGGCTATTGGCTACGCGCGGTGTCAATTATACCAAATGCGATACCTTGAGGAGGGCGTGGTCTCCATTGCTTCCTGTTCTAAGCTCGCAGCTTTTTACAAATCAAACCCGGCCCTTGACGTTACAGATTTGAATCACGAAATTAGTTTATCAATACTACAGAAGTTTTGGGGAACCTAAGCCACCACATCACCCCTTACTAATTGCCATACCACTGAGATAGCTGTAGTACTTTAGATGAAGAAAGAAAAGATTACGGAAACGTTGGATAATGCTAATGCTGAGGCTCAATAGCAAATACCACTCATTTTATATCACTTATAATAATAATATTGACAACTATATATCTAGGGTAAATTTCACTCTTAGGGTAAACTAGGGTAAAAATCACTCTTAGTAAACTGGTGCAGCTTCGGAGCTGGCCGGATCACAACAATTCATGCACAATGAACTTGAAATTATGTAAGACCAAAATTAAAGCAATTTAGTTAAATCTCAAAGCACAAATAACGACACACTTCCACCTGGGAAAATTTTAAAGAAACGCAAATTACATACGATAAGCAGCCATTTTGTAAGAAAACTTTCGAATTACGTCATAAATTTTCACTGTGGGAAACAAACGTACAGCATGTGTTTCGTCTCAATTTTCTCTATTAAGTGCCATTTCTCACAAGGCTACTTTTCCGATGTCATTATGCCAAATGCCGAGTCACTACAGTATCATGTAATAGAACCAATCTACTCAGTCCATGCATAAGAAAAATTACTATTTCAAATTAGGAACTAAAACATTTCCGTTGGTTTTCTATGTGGATCGAATCAACCTCCGCCCTGATACAATAGGAAATTGTTATCAGCAAAATAGTCGATTTAATGCCAATTTAATCCAGTAAACGGGTGTGGCTGTTAGTTATGAACGTCCGGTTGTGATGTGGATCATGCATCCTACAATTTGACCACTTTCTTAATTTCCGATGTAATTTTTGGTTCCCCATCTTCATTTTTCAGATTGGGATAGGAATTAAGGTTAGGGTTTGGTTTAATATTAATAAATTTGTTAATTTTGAAGTTGCCCTAAGTGATTCTGAACTGTTCTAGTCATGTGAGTGGGACGTTTTGTTATGGATTGGTTTTGTGTCTTTTGCGTGGTATTGTGTCTGATTTGTATGAACACGGCCTAATTTTAAATGTAATCGAAGAGAATTTTTTTTTGTTCTGCCTTCTTAACGGGAAAAGTTTTAGCGTGTGTTTATCATATTCCATTATTTTTTGCCTTGATAAATCAGAGATTAAGGAAAGGATCAGGAAAGCAATCAGGATCCCCATATCGCTGAAGCACCTCTCGTGAATACACGCTACTAATTAATGGTGATCAGATCCAGAAATTATTCCAGCTAATTCCAAGTTATCTCTCATCAACTATGCACATGCTTTAAACTTTTGAAAATTCCGATAATAGCAACAAATTCCGATTTTTCGGACACTTCTGAGCGATTAGGTTGGAATGACTCGTTGCGCTGCCCGCTCGTTGGGGAATACTTTTTTATGGCGGCGCATGCATGATATTATGAATTAGCCTTGACTCTAAATCAGTCATTACTTGTTGTTGAGAAATTTTCGTCATTATTCACTTCAGTGCAGACACCGAAATGAGATTGATTGTTTCTTGGATTGTGAAACATGTTGGAAGCCATAACTTTCATAGGGGCCAATACACACAAAGAAACTGCAAATAATCTGATGTAGAAATTTGATGTAATAATTTGATTTTTTGAGGAAGAAATTGCATTAACATTCAAGGGGAAAATACACAAAGATCATATACTCAACTTGACTGGAACTGGCAATTCGGTTAGCCAATATCTGAGACAGACACACATCAAAACTCAAATGAACTGTGACCCCTTAGTTTTTATTCAATCCACGGCAATTCATTCTTTGTCTTGGTATTTAGCATGAATAACGTGCTTAGGATCTGTCCAATGAGATTTTAGTATTTACAATACAAAACCTTTTGTAAGAGTGGTTATATGCATAAGCATAAACATTCGAGTATAGAGTAGAACAGTGCAGAGCTACAAATTTGGAGAAGAAGACCGGCAGGAAATTATCCGCGTTAAAATGCCTTTCATTTTCGCTGTGGTGTTGAGTTTTATACTGAATTTCATCGTTCATGTTTATTGTAAGGTATGTATTTTGTTCCAATTACTGATATTGTTGTGGAGATATACGCTATTGGTTGTGACTATATGTCATGATAATAAAATATTATTCTTATCAAAGCAACATATACAGATATATGTGAAGACAGCACATCAATATATATGATATTCACTATTGAGTCAGTCGTTGGTTAATACCAGTTACTGTATTAGACGTATGTGAATTAATTGTTAACCACTTAGTTCTCTTGCACGTAGATTTCTCTCGCATTATTAACTGGCCGCCGATTTGACCTTCTGCATGACAAACATGAATTTTCGGCTTGCCATAGTACCAGTCAACATGATGAAGAGAAAATCTTTATTTAGAATCTTTGCTGTGGTACGTTCTCAAAACTGGGAAAGAATTTGGCAAGAATGCTGGGAGATTTGTGCTTATTCAATGATGGATTTAATATCAAGAACTGCTAAGGCTGGAAGAATCCAGCTTTTCCCGTATCTTTACATAAATAAATAAAGTATATTAATGGCCGCGGGTGGTACATTTTTCCACTGGCGACTTGTAATCACTTAGTTTAGAAAACGATACAGCATTCCCACTTGGGAAAAATCTCCCGTTATCAAGGAAGCTCAACATGAAAAAAAACTGAAGCCATTGGTGTGTGACTAGATAGTTTGGATATATAGGATATAATTATTCAGATTCCTTTCTATTTCAGAAGTGGCCGGAAATAATCGTTTGCATACCGAATATTGATAATATGACTACAATTGCCGCTATGAATATTTGTCCTAGAGCATGGCAACGTTTGTCACTGGGATAAAAACGGGATGACATACTGTGGGCTAAACAAGAGAAATATACCCCGTAACGTACATTATATTTTAAACTAGTTTTAAATCGGTACTTTGAGCTTCTAAAGGTTTTGTCTACAGATCAGAAGTCTTTGTTCAAAGTAATAAATTACTTGTTATAATTTCTAAAATGAGAGCGCATGAACAGTTACATCTACCAATTTGGTTTTCGTGCTAAGAATTTTTCACGTTTCCTCTTTTCATAATTTTTCCTTAACAGGACTTTAACCATAAAGAAATACTGTTAACCTCACTAAAAGAAGAGGCTAACGTAAGTATCAGTGTAAATATATGGTTAGTAAAATGATGGAAATAGAGAGAATGTCTTGCAAGTGCCAATTGCAAACGCCGATACCCGTTGGTGCCCTTGGAACACTTTCACTCGAAATGCGCGTGTGTATGTTGGCGGAAGAAGCAGGAGAGTGAGTAATAATCTATCACACAATTACAAGGGAAATCCAATGTATATGATTTCCATATCACATAAAACGTCCATGGAATCCTCCGGGAAACTTAATAAAATATGTTTGCTCTCTCTGGATGTTTTGCTGCTGTCATTTGCATGATCTGGCATTTTTTCAAATACGGAACAAAAATTCTTGATTAAAACAATTGTTGATGTCAGACGAGTAGCTAACGGGATAGCCTGGGGGCCTGCATAGGTCCTCTAAATAATCACCGAACCATTCCAAAGGCCAGCCAACTGGTAAGGATATACAATGTAATCTTAAAACATGAAAGTCAAAATTTCTACAATGGCAGGTGCAGAGGATAACATATTAAAGTGTTTGAGTCATATACCCTTTCGAATCTGTACAAAACTTTAACAAACCTTCACCATCTCATTAGAAATGCGTCAGGAACGCCTTGTTGCCCTAGATTTGCTTCACTTCTTCGAATTCTGAAGCAGGATCACAGCCCTCTTCGTCTGATGTTTATTTGCCCTGCTTCAATACGAAGTGAAAGGAGGGGGAACGGGAACTTGATCTTCTCAAAAAATAGAGGAAATTTCTCGACTATCCTTAACCGCAGAAGTCTACTAAAAATTATGTTGTAAATTGCACCATTGGACTCGCTGGACCGGAATATTGGCTCAATGGGGAAGAGCGTTGAAAACTTAAATATTCATCTTAAGTGCCAGGAATTCTCGCCCGAATTCAACACTGTTTTTTTACTTCCTGTGACTTTCGTAAAAATTATTCTGCAATAGAAGTGAAACATCTGCTCACATAATCGAAGAATAAAGATTAAAGCCCAGCTTAAAACTTTTAAGTGTAACGCGATAATAAATTAAAAAAAATACAACTTCAAGACATTTAAGATAACTTTATTAACGTTTCGTTGCCATCGTTCAACGTCTTCAGAGTGTTAAATTACAGGTGTCAAGATCTATTTACGAGCGAGCCAATAATTAGCAGTTAACCAATAGTAAAAAGGTGACAATGTGGAAGGTGGCTAACCGACCGGAAGAAGGAAAATTAAAATAGAGAAAGAGGAATCGAAGAAATGTTCTCATTGAGGTTAGGTTTAAGTTGAAATATAAGTAAACTCTCTCGAATGAGTAGTTCGAGGTTAGAAGAAGAGCGACTGGAAGAAACTATGGAAAAATCGTCAGGAGAAATAGCGTGTGTGGTTCTGTATTAATGCGCCAGGATAGCAGAAAGTGAAGAGGTTGCCAATTTCTTCCCCGTCAAAGGCAAAACTCCCATGTGTTCTGAAATTGGTGTGTGTAAGTGGCGCCGGGTTTGGCCCAAATACAATGCTGAGCAACATTGACACGTGTATTTATAAACGACACGCGATCTCAGAAGCATGGGAATTCGGTCCTTGAAAGGAAAGAAGCTGGACAACCGTCGTCCGGATTGAAAGATAAACATAAATAGATCTTGACACCTGTAATTTAACACTCTGAAGATGTTGCACGATGGCAACGAAACGTCAGTAAAGTTATTTTAAATGGCTTGAAGTTGTGTTTTTTATTTTTTATTTATTGTGGTGTTACGCTTAAAAGTTTTAAAATGGGCTTTAATCTTTATTCTTCGATTACGTTTTCCGCCGGGAAAATCGATCGCCACGATCTACTCACATGTTCGTTTCAAATCTATTCACATTACATTTCGGAACGTATTCAATGTTGAATTTATTTACTTCTGGATATGTCTTAATCTTGTATATATCGTTTTATTTAGTTCGAAAAATTAGTTCGAATGAAGACACGCGAGAACAAAGAAGATGAAGACTTAATCAAGCCGATAACCACCACATTTGTGAGGAAAAACGTATGTTAATCTTTGAGTGTGTAATTCCAAACGACCATGCCATGAAATATACATGAGAGTCTATCTCAACTTTAATTTTAGGTCTTATAATTCTGCATGGTAACTACGAATTAGAGGTTCCCCAGTATTTTGAACAATATAGCAGGTTTTAATCCGTTCACAAGAGATCTCTTGTCAGTAATCTGGAGGGGCCAAACATGGGGGTCGCCAATTGTAAGTGACTTGCTCTTATAAATCCGCCATTTTGTTCAAAAGGAACTCTTTCCAGGCTATTTATATGGAAAAAAACAAACACGGTTCTTTCGGACATTGCTGACAATTTCCTTCTTTTTTGTATGATACTGCAATGTATTGCAGAAACTAGATTACTGGATCTGAACGTGGTATTCTAGTTTCCTCACGTGAAAACAATACAACAGCAGCGCCTTATTTTTTCAACAACTTTTTGCAGGGTTCCCAACTGTTGCAAGAAGGCTTAAGGTTTACAACCACTGACCTCTATATATAACTGAACTGCAGATGAACCTCTGGAAAATGTCCTCAAAGTCCGCCATTTTGGTATGTCTCAACCAATCACATGCAAGATGTGAAAAAGGGGCATGGAACCAAACTCGAGAGAAAAGCGAGTTTAGTGAGTTGACAACGTTTTGAAAGCTAAAAACCTTCGTCAGCAAACCAAAAATGTGACTAAGTTCGGACATCTTTTACAAGTTTCCCATAGGAAGATAATTCTGAATATTTTTATGTAGTATTGCTCGTCGGAACTCGTCGGATGACAGACCAAGATGGTGCCGGTCAACTGCGGACACTTTTGGGACTGCAAAAGCATCAGAGATCCGCAGTCCAGTTATATAGAGGTCAGTGGTTACAACGCGAGGAATTGTTGCAACATAAGGACTTTGCATGCGTGATAGTGTCCAACCCGACATGTCCAGCAAATTTCGTGTACTAAATGATAAAGGCCATTATTTTTACAACAGTAGCTATAATGAAATAAAACTTAATGCATTGGACTGAGCCATTTGTCCATGTTTCTTGACTCAAACTGATGAATTATGGCAAGACTACTAACAAATAACTCTGAGGATATCTCGGAGAAAGAACTGGATGCCAGCAGACCCTCCATGTAGCCTCTAAGTTACATGGGCTTTGATTGGATTTCTGGCTGTCCTGGCGGGTGAGTGAGTGACTGAGGCCAATAAAATGCTGGTAACAACCGCGGGCCACGAGAGGAGGGAGGTGACATTGTTTTTGATAGTTGACATCCAGACGTAAATCCAACATGGTAGAGGTAAGCACCCAATCTATGTCTAGTAATTCTACGGCAACCCCTCTCCCTTACAATTTCTGGTACAAATCAGCAGACAGGAACGAATGTGCTCCCGCGTGAACCAAGTCTTTAAGCAAGTGTCCTAAATAACGCATAACTGTCAACCTTAATTCGGATGATTTTAATAGTATTTAACTTCGACTGCAATATGGTGTAAATTCAGTGGCATAGGCAAGAGTTTTTGATGGGGTCGTTTTGCCTCTCAAATTATTTTTCATGTGCGGTTGGGGGGAATCAGTGAGAGAATATCTCGTACACTTAAGTTGGATAATAACTCGCCTCCAATCCCTGTAGACTCGATAGCTCAACAGGTAGAGCGGCGGACTGGATTCCCGAAGGTGCGAGTTCAAATCCCACTCGAGTCAACTTTTTCAGTTGACTTCAGCAGTGTAGGTTAAATGTGACTTTAACGTTTCATATTACCCTGAGGATGATTCTGAAATAGAATTGAAACGCTTTTAATGTTAGTCCTCCTTTTCTCTTTTTTTACACCAAACTAATTTTTTAACAGGATTACAACTGTTTATGGTATGTTTTGCATCGAAAAGGAGGTGCAGTGGTATCCCCCAATACATATCGTGATTACAGGAAATAAGATTTACCATTATGCTCCTGAACTTACCATAATTTATGTATTGAATTCGCCTTTATTAAATTTATCTATTACATGTCATTCTGACTCAAACACGCATTTTCCCACTGTTCCCGACGGATAATGCGAGTCGGAGGAATTTAAGCGACTAATCTAGTTGTACGTCGCAGCAGTTGCGTCAAATATATAATTTATGGAAATTAATAAAATTTGAGGGTTTGCGTTGTTTAGCGCCCGCCTTGGTCTTAAAATTAACCCTCTTATTAAAAAATCCTTAATCCCCTCTTTTACACTACATCGTTTGTGATAAAATTATTTATTTTCGCTGCTTACTTTTATTGCCGAAAAGCAAATGTAACATTTTATGTATAATTTTTTGGAAGTAAAGCAATTGGTATAAATTGCGTGTTCTGACATCAACGACTGCATAACAAATTATAATCACAAAACGTTCAGCTGACGTAGTTTTTGTTATTAATGTCGTCATTGAATACCGTTATTAATACCGTTATTAATCTCGTTATTCAATCTAACTCATTACCTTGGCTTTTATAGAGATGATTGGCTCACGCCAAACCTATATTGTATTATGTAATTCTGATGAGAATTAAGCATATTTTGCATTCGGAGATAAATCAAGACAGTATACTAGTTTTCCGATCTCACCATAAACAATGCCCAGAAATGAATTTCTTTAAATGCTCAAAAGCAATATTCCGGTTCCTTAACCTGGGCTATTCCTGGCTAACTCGAAATATTTGCTATTTTTCTATGAAAGTGCAGTGGAATTACATTCTGCTCGAGTTGTATTCTTTTCAGATTTATTGTGTTATAGATGTCTCCTCTGTCTGTTTTAGTTTATCCCTCTGGAAGATTTAAACAAGCTTAAACGGGTGAAAACAGTGGAAGATTTTCGACGAGAATTTAGGCATCCGTTGAGGGAAGACTATCTTCTCCGGCGGGGAATGAATGACGGTTAGTAACCATGTATATGAGTATACGAGGTGAAGGTGGGCATGAGAGTTCAGATGATTTTCTGAACTAACGAAACACTGTTGTATTGATTTATTCGTAAAGCACCAGGAAATGAAGCCCGATAGGTTGTTATGCCATATGGTCTTTTTTCTTAATTGTTGACAATAAAAGAAAAACACACCAGTACAAGATTGCGAGTTCTACCATGTCTCCGTAGTTTTACATTAAATTTCAGTAGCCACATAATTAATAAACTGCTTCTTGGTCTCGTTTGTTCAATCTGTACAAGAGAAATATCAGGTCTTCTTTTTACGGACTTCGACTCACTCGTCATGGTCAGTACTTAAAAACACCAAACATTAACTATTTCGGGGTAATTACCAACCCAAAAAGTTAGGTTTGACAATCACCCTTGCAGGGAATAAATTAGTGTTAATAACTGAAATAAAACAAGTCCTTTTTTCTTATTTTTCAGAACAACCGCAACAATTTGAAAATGCCTTGTGTGAGCCACGACTCACTGCAATTGAAATACCCCCTCCTGCACGTGGATTGTATTTTCCTAGTTTTATTTTACTACATCGTTGTACAGGAGGTTGCGCTTTTGTGCGATCAGATATCCATCACTGTGTAGCTACCGCAACAAAAGAAATAAAGGTTTTGGTCACACATGTAAGTTATCGACGGAAACGAAGAAGGAGAAGCATTAGAGGACTACCTTGGGAAGCGAAGAGGACCAACGTTAAACGACAAGTAACAGAGGTTGTGGTACCTGTGGTGAACCATACGAAGTGTGACTGCAAGTGTGTTGTCAAAGCGAGTGATTGCAAAAACGATACTCAAGACTACGATGCAGAAAATTGCAGATGTAATTGTAAAGACCTCTCCCACATATGTAATACAACATTCCAGGTATAGAATTCTATTATTTTTACTCAACTTGCTTGAAATGATCGTTTTATTACCTTCTCTTGTTATTTTTTAGACGGTTTCTTCTAATTTTGTATATTTGAAAGAACAATGAAGGTTGAAGCACTTACCAATTTCAAATCACTTTAGTGGTGCTCTTAGTTGAAGATAGGTTGTTTAATGTTGTGGCTACTAGCATGATCTATCAGTTCACGACAAAATGTTTTCACGTTCAAAAAGTGTTTGTCACTTCCAGTGTACGAGAGATTGGCTTTCAGGGGGTTCGAAAAACAATGAAATTTATTGTATTTATCAATCCTTAACACGAACGTAAAGGTGGTCTGACACAAAATTTTTATTTTTTTGCTTAAATGGCGGTTTTGTTGTGTACAATAATCAAAGATGATAGACAAAGTTTTTCTTTTGACAAACATGTGGTTTCTTGATGTATCAGTTACCATGGTTAAGAGATAATTGACTCTGCAGGTGGTAAAATGGCTAGTTTTGAAAACACAATAGAAGAAAATCTAACCATCAAAATCATTTTGTTGTATAAAGATAACTAATATGTAGGGTCTAGTCCTAAAAATCCTACATTTATAATAAAATAGGCAATTAAAAATAGACCAAAACCCTAAAACCAATATCTGCGGCTCCTGATCAAGCAGTCATAAAGCCCCACATTGTACGAAATCTAATGTATTTTAGGTCTAGAGCCTGGAGCATCAACAGATGTAACAACTGGGAAAGTTTCATTTGCAAATGTTTACTCAAACTTGAGATATTGTGTTTCAAGTTTCACAAACAGGGCAAATTTGCCGTTTGGAGGAAAAGGGTTGTAAAGTTATCGTAACATGTTTTTCCCTCCATTTTGATAAAATCCATGACAAAATGCAGCTGCCTACATATGAACAACATTGTCTTCATCAAGTTTAGCGAGTTAGGTAAAATATTACAAATGTGGAAATGCGATGTATGTTTCTCGTTGGCATTTCCCGGGGGTATAAAGTTCTGATTTTGTGAGAGACGTTGTAATGGGGTCGAGACGTAGGTTTATGTTGAGGTGCCATTCCGTTGAAATAAACTTCCACCTTAGCGTTGTGGCTGACTTAAGGGACATCATGCAAAGTCCTAGTGATAGTCGATCTGCCCATGACTTTTCAAAGGAGCGAGAGGTCTAAACAACGTAATATTCAGGCGTTGTTGTTATTCGGGTGGAGGTCACATCAAAGAACTGACGGAGATCCGAAGTTTAGCGTGGCTAGGCAAAAATATTCTTTAAAAAATTTAGACTGGGGTGTCGTTTATGTATATTGAAAAGTCTCTCGCCCAGGATATGTTTTGGATTTTAATTTTGAGCCCGAATTCGAGTTAATATAAGTTCCCTATCAGTGGTTCCATGTCAAATTTTTATAAAGTGTACCCACAATCCTATTCGAAGGTAGTTTTCAAGGTGGTTCAAGTGCTCAATATTCTGTATTATGTTGAGTTAAGTACAAAAGATGTGGACCATAAACCTGCATAGTATTGTATGGCCATTTCACAAAATCTCACCACCATCACAACTAGATTGAACAACAAACGCTTGAATCTCGGCAAACGCAGTTTTGTTAACAGCTTGATTGATGTCAAAATGATGTAATCGCCCCCGCTCCATAGCTGCCATCTTGTTTTTTGTTGATTTCAAATTTTAAACTTGTCCTTTTTGTTGATTTCAAATTTTAAACTTGTCCTGACGTAAGCAAATGCAGTTTCTTCAAATATCTCATTTTCTGTAAAAATAAAGCTCAGACATCGTCTGCGGAAATAAACCGCGGGATAGGGAGAACGATTCTGTTTCGAAATTTAAAGTGAGCGAAAACTTTGCATCGTAAAACATTCGAAAACTTCAACAGTCCAAGCTGTCGTAAGGTTGATGTTTATACAGGCATGAGGTAACAAGAAAATCCAGAGCAGTTCCAGCTGAAAAAACTGATTTTGCAGCCTCAGAAAGCCAGTGGACAAACTTTACCTCAACTTTCATCGAAATATCAAATTTCATCATAAAACTCGCGAATTGGTGACAAAGATATTTCAATATTTTTCCAACGGATCGTGTTAGGCGACAAAAGTCTAAAATGCTCAATGTGGTCTGATATCCGCCATATAATGTGTGTATCTTTATATTATATTGTCCGATAATAAATTTACAAAATCAGTTGCCACTTATAAAGACTAAATTCTTAATATACGACCCTATATATATAAAGTCTGAAATTTGTTTTTATATAAGGTCTGAAATAGTTGTTACATATAGGGTGTTGTTACATATAGGGAACGAGTTTTTGTTGGCGCAGTCAGGTCACTAAGTACGTGATGTTAATTGAAGTACTTCTAAATCGTAATTTGGACCGATTTGTCTATAGAAAGTAGACACGAAGGGAGAACAAGAGCGTTGCGATTTTTCAGGAGAAAAAGTGAAATACCTTGTGGGCAGTATTTCATCCCACCCATCGTTTAGAGAAATGTTGAACAATTTATCTACGAATACATCGTCCACCGGTTCACAGCCACGGTTTTCGAGCACGTCTTTGGCTACTTCTGTAAACATGACACCATCGGCTTCGCATTCTGCTGTTTCAATTTGGCAGTATAATCGCTGTCGGCTGAAGTAATTTGATCAAACATTCCATGAACAGCCTGGATTTCAGTAACAAGCAGATTAAAATTTGCAGCCAAACCCTCATCTGTTTCGATGTCTTCGAATGGCGGACACAGCACGTTGAGAACATTTAAGAAGTCTTCAATCCTTCTTTGCCAATACTCGAGCGCATTCAAGCTTGAACTGAACAGTTGCCGCCTGGCTTGCTGGATTTGATCAGGTGATTCGGAAAGAAATTGTTCCACATCGGCTTCGAACTCCATCCCACTTCATGTAGAAACGACTTAGTGACTTGACCGCGCCAACAAAAACTCGTTCCAGGGCAGATCATATATTTAACAACAATTTCACACCTATAAAAACAAATTTCAGACCTTATATACATAAAGAAATCCTTATACAGTATGTACATATAAGGTCGTATAATAAGAATTTAGTCTTTATAAGCGGTAACTGATTTTGTAAATTTGCTATCAGACAATATAATACAAAGAAACACACATTATATGGCGGAATCAGACCATATTGAGCATTTTAGACTTTTGTCCACTATGGGCGCGTGATAGGATCGGCTAGACTTTTCAAGTATTTCTTTAATATTAACTACTCTATCGCTGGAACGGAAATGAAAGTGTTTGGTACAATTTTCGCAACATAAACTGCAAACTATACTTCCAGGATCTCCATACTATCCTAAAAAAGCAAATTTCACACAGGCTTATCCTTTAATGATAAATTCACATTAAACCATTATTATTACCCTGAGGATGATTCTGGAACTTATCCTTTAAATTTAATGACTTCAGTGTAAATCTGACAGATTTTGCACGGCAAAACGAAAGAGGATCAAATAATAAATCAATTTCATTGAAATTTCAAAAACCGAAAAAGATTTGATTTTACTGGCTAATTAAACCTAATTATCCACTTGATGATGTTGTTCAGAGAATAGTTCTTGTACTGACAGATCTTTATTATTTTATTTCAGACATGGGATAATGAGAACTGTCGCTGTAAATGCCGGAAGAACCCATTTTCATGTGATAGCAGTTCTAAACTATGGAGTCCAGATACCTGCAAATGTGAATGCTTGGACAAAATTAGAAAGAGATGTATGAGGAAAAACAAGTTACTGAACACGCAAACCTGCTCGTGTTATTGTTCACCTAAAATTACTTGCCCAAAAGGAAAACAGCTGGACAGTTCTGATTGTCGTTGTGTTTAGAACTTTTTATAAATTAAAACGTTCGTGCGTGAGGTTTTCGTTCCTTGTAGGACTTTAGCCGTAAATAGTTTCATTACCAGTTTATGTTTAAGGTTAATTTCTCCAGGTAATTAAAAGTTTTTTACTTTCTACCGAACAAGTGACAAGTTCTTGTGAATATTAATTTGCTTTCAGAGAAGTGGCGGCTCGTGAGTTCTAGAACTGCTGGGGCATCTTTCATGATAAACTAGCAGGTTACTTTATATTGCAAGGCAGTGACATTCAGTGGGTGACACGCGTCACGGATTTTGAAATTGTCTCTACAGGGCAGTCTTCAAATAACTTCGCTTGAACACGGTCGCACATTCGAAGAATCATTCTGAACCTTAATTTGATGAAATTAAATTTTCCGAACTATACTGAAAGCAAATTTCCATTTTCCAATATCCCGCTCTTGCAAATTGTATAGTGTACCTTGTCATAGAGTTGTAATCGTAATGTCGACATGAGGCCTGTTTAGTAATGCCTGGGCAGTTGGTTGTTAACTTTAAACCATTATTGATAAACTCTTTACGCTAGTGCTTTATTAAAGCATGCGTCAAATCTAAACTAACTCTAACATTAAACTAACCAACCGTTGTTTCGTCCCTCCCACACAGTTTTGAGAGCAATTTTAATCACATCTTTTGCCCTTCATTCAGGCGGCAGCGGTGTCCATTAGAGCGATTGTCATCTTCAATAGTGCTCTTTCAAACTTCAACAACGCCAATCAGATTACAATTGCGCTAAATTTAGATTCATTTACAACAAGTAATTAAATATTCTGTTAAACTGAAGGTCAATAACGTCAGTGTGCAAAAACATTAACATTTATGGAATTTTATTAGCGCCAATTAAAATTCAATAAGACAAATGGAGAAATCAACAAAATAAAATAAAAAGGCAGTTAGCGATAACATGTGGTAATATGTTGTACATACAATGACACAAGATAGCGCTTAAAACGTCGTTTTCACATGTGTGCGGCTAGACCGAGCGTTACAATGCCTGAGCCAAGAAGGAGAGAGAGAATATAGCAGGAAGGTAAGGTAAGGTTCGTAAGGACTCTTAAACCTCCCTTCTTTGGATATTATCCTTGTGGCAGTTGACCGATTGAACCCCGAAGTATCCGCTATACTAAGATACCGCCTTGTTCTGGCTCTTCAAAAAACAGTATTAACCTTCCCCTGTTATTCTGCGAAATTCTCTGTCTCCTTTGTTCAGTCATCGTAACGCTTACTCTAGCCGCACAGATCTGAAAATGACGTTTCAAGTTCTATAGCTTGTGCAACAATTTCCTGTAGACATTACCAGTCTTGGTAATTGTTATTACCAGTCTTCTTCAAACAACATATATCAATATATACGCGTTATCGCTCAATTACTTTTTATTTTATTTTGTCGATTTTCTCATTTTTGTGATGGAATTTTGATTGACGCTAATGAAATTTTATAAATGTTAATGTTTTTTACACGACGTTAAAGAACTTCAATTTAACGGAATATTTAATTACTTGTTGCAAATGAGTCTACTTTTAGCACAATTATAATTTGATTGGCGTAGTTGAAGTTTGAAAAGCACTGTTGAAGATGACAATCGCTCTAATGAACAACGCTTTCACTTTAATGATGGGCAAAAGGTGTAATACCACTTGTTAAAACGTGGATTAAGTCTTCGAACATGGATCAAAAGCTTTTTAAACGCTGCCGTCTTCGTAAATGGTAGAGAATCGTGGAACACAAACTTGGCAGATGGGTTATACAACGGTGCACAGAAACGGAAGTGCGGGCAGTGGAATGTTTGTCCATTTCCATGGCTAGTCGACCAATAGTATGTTCTCTCTTGCACATGAAAGACGAAGTGCACGTGCCCAGAAGAGCTTTGGTGGGGCAAATTTGAATATGCCCTAAACCAGTCTCTACGCGTTAGTTATAAGGTACTGCTGGACTGATGACCACTCGGTTAAACTGCGATTTACAAAGGTTTCTGACAGTTTTCGCTTCCCCAGAACTTGACTATGTGAGACAGATTATACACTAATTTGTGAGCAAAGTCTGGAGCCTTACCAGACATTCTTTGGCTTGAATTACCTATCCTTTTTAACATTTTTGCTACATGTTGAGGTCACTGCCCCAAATGCCAACACTACAAGCCGCCATTGTTTGAGAGTCTCGTACATCTTAAAATCAATGTTATTTTGATTAAAATTACAATACAACAATATAAACTTTCATTAACAGACCATGAATCGATCAGTGACATATTTTTGTGACTATATCATTTTCTAATTCTATATCGACATAATAAATAACTTATAGTTAGTCCTAAATTTTGTTTGATTTCATGTTAAAGGAATCTGAATTAATTTCATAAGAAAAGATAATTTGACAGTAATAATATAAACTTGTTTTTCACATCGCTCGGTTTCTTTTGTTCTTTTCCGCAAATATATTCAATAGCCCCTGTCCATTAACGGTTTGAAAAGCTGGTGGCGGCTTTTGATTGCTACAGGGGGGTAAACAGTAGCTATTTTTAATGGCAACACAATAGATCAATATTCATCTCTAATATTCCCCGCGCCACTCCTAATCTTGTTTCTCCGTGGAAACAAAACACAAAAAAATAGAAAAACAACACCAATCACATGAACAATACACACTCAAAGTAATTTTAAATACTACAGAGCAATTACTCAAATTGAAAGCATTAGACGAACGTCCCGACACACTCTCGTCTGTTTTAGGTTTCTTACTAGCCGCCCAATTAAAAAAACTGTCCGTAGTTCCATGCAATACATCGGATACCGATTCTTTATCTCTCGCGCTTACCCTCTGGTAGGTATGTAGCGGAACTTTGTTATTAAGCAAAACTTTGTTGTTAAGCGAAACTTTATTATTACGCCCTTATTATGGCCTGTGGGTTTCATAATTAATTTATCGAGGACACCCTTCGACAACGCCAAAGAGCAAGCTGTTGCCCTCAGTGAATGATTAGTCTTATAATATCACAGTTACCTCGTAATTCTTTGTTTCATGAGGTGCGATTAATGACGAATTTACCTCATTACGTAAACATTAGGTACGATGAATTACTAATCGTACCTCATCTTTTATGCATATCCTTTTCTACCAATGTACAATTAATTCACAATTGCAACAACACCTCAAATCATTTATTATTCACAATGTTGATATTTACTGTCTGAACAGTTGCTCCTTGCAAAATGCCTCCTATGTTCACCTGTGACTGGCTCTTTTCATAATCTATACATGCACTTACCAGTAAACTATCCTCATCGCTTATATTTATAGATTCATTTCTTATAGTCTTATCATTTGAAATAGCTGACGATTTTTCGGTGCTCTGCACTACTAAACTGTTCGAGCATAACAAGGCATTAGATACTTCAATTTGAGCATTTTCATTTTCTCTCTGATATGCTCTAACGCCATCTGTAGATCGGTGTCCACTTCTTTTCATTCATGATCATCTCTTCCGTTAAGCCAAAGTCATACATGCGGGTAACAGCTGTTGCGCGAATAAAATGGTTGCTGAAATTGCCTACTAAACCAGCCTGTTTGCACATGTCTTTAAAGCGATTTTGGAGCAGATTATGGCCAGTTGGATTCCTTTCAAACCAAATCTTGTCGCTCTAATTCCATTTCACTTTAGGCTTCAACAACAGTGCACACGCCTTGACATCTTCGGGGCTATAAAAGAATCAAAGAAGACCAATGAAAATATTCGTAATATGAACAAACATAATAAACACATTATACGCACCACTTGTTTACATAAAAATGATATATGAAAGTGAACGATACAACTTTTGGTTCAAGTTTTCTGCGTTTCCAATTACCTTGATTTGTCTTCGAAACCTTTTCCTTGTATTGTACAAACATAGGTCCATCTTGTTTTTCTTCAAATTCAGTTTGGTCATGACTTAATGATCGCAGCTCGTGACCACCACGTAGAACAAATATTTTTGCTGACAAAAACAGAAGAGTGTTGATAACGGATTCTGGGTTGTGTGTTCCAAGGACGCCTTTCGTCCACATTGTAAGTTCATCATTCACAGAAAGAGCATCAGATTGCTTCTTGAATGGGGTTTGGGTTGCTTGCAACACTTTTAACCGGCCGTCAAGAGCCTTTTGAAATGGCTTGAGTTCTGTTGAGTGAAACAAAGACAGTGACGGATGTTGTAATTTAATTTCACGATTTAAGCCACAAGACAAGTTATACAACACTTCGGGTCGATAATCGGTACCATCGTGCTTCCTAACTTCTAAAGCAAATCTGCTAAGCCAGTAATTCATTTCGTCGACAGTAAGGTCATTTAATTTTGGAATATTTCGAAATTTAGCATCTTCTGGCTCAAAATCTTTAAACTTCGCTTCCCTTGCTTTCGACCATGTTCTGTAGCAGTTCGCGCTCCACAAAGTATGTTTTTTGGTGTTTGCAGGAACATTCGGTTCCCGCGTGCCTTTCACATCTTTTTCTTTCACAAAACTGAAACGTTCGCCCGACATGAACTGGCTGCTTATAACAACCTTAGCAATTACTTCGCTCAAGATGCACTCATTGACAACTAAGGTACTCATCCGTTTTATATCTACGTGAAACCTCAGTCTCCAAGTTTCATTAGAATGACGTCTGAATCACTACTTAATCCATCAAATGAAGTTAATGAACCGCTCTATGTCCAATTCCCAACAGTCAATAATATCAACTAACAAAACGTTTAATATTCATTTCATCTCATTCAATTAAATAAAAGCGCCCTATTCTCTCGGTAACAATAATATTACAAAGTGATAGCATGACATTACGGTCGATTAGTGATGAAATGTCCCTCAAGCCTCGAGAGGTTTAGTAAAGTCCGAGGCGCTTTTTACTAAATCTCTCTCGGCTTTTGGGTACATTTAATCACTAATCGACCTGAATGCCATGCTATTACTTATAATAAGCTTCAATACTCGCATTCTTACATAAATTATGAACTACATTACGAAGACTATATTTACCTATTGGTACTTTAGTGTACCACACTTCACTTTCAGATTCACACTCTTTCTTGGGCAAAAGATAAAACACTTCATCAAGCTTAACATCTTTAGGGGCATTTTGAAACATACTTCTTAATTTAAATAATCTCACAACACACCGTTCACATTGTTCTTCATTCGCATGCTGTTCAACGACTTTTGGCTTCACCCTTCGATCTTTTAGACCACCCGCATGATTTTTCTCTCCGTGAGATCTGTATTGCAACCTTGCTCGCTCTGTCTCGTCTCCTACAATAACATTTAACAGCACGAATGTCCAGTTCCTGTGCTCTTTACCTCTTCGTAAAGCAAATAAGTTTACAAAAAAAAACACAAGAGTATAAAGCAGAGGGTCTTTTGGGTCTTTGTCTCCCAATACACCCTTTGCCCACATAAGTTCTTCGTGTGGCGTAATTGGCTCTGCTTGCTTCGTTGACACCACGACATCTTTTCTTGTCAATGCCTTCATCTGCGAATCGATAGCATCTTGAAAAAGCTTGAAATTCGGATGCTTGAATATTTCGATTCCTGGACGACCATTATCTCTCAAATGTCTCTGATTACCAACACACAGTTGTACAGGATATTTGGCGGATATTCCTCACCCCCGCCATAAAAAATTTGTTCAGCCACAAACACAGTTCTTTATCAGGACATAAATTTAGTTATTCAGCTGAGGGAACTACACAAAACCGGTCAGAAATACCAACAGCCTTCTCTGTAACAGCATTTCATTCCTTTCCCCACTCGTTCCAAACATTTAAACACCACGATGTTGTCCTTTTAGTGTTTAGTGGTATCCGTCCATTACCTTAATGGTGAACACGAACTTAGTTCATGTGGGAGCTTGGTAAATATCAGACGACTAGTGGACTTTCGTCAAGCTCGTTCTCTCGGCTTATTCTCTCGTTCTCAAGCTTGTTCTGAGAGAACGAGTTTGACGAACGTACGCTTGTCGTCCGTTCATTATCCTTAGCCAAGAGCTCTGCATCATTTAGGGTGACAACTCCCCTGTTTGAGCTTTTCTGATCGCTTCGGTCCGGCTGAAATTGCTTTTCGCTTTCGTTCTCAAACAACTGCTACACTTCACACCCGAGAATTTCGTTCAAAAGAGCTCAAAATACTTATACATCTAAAGGGCGTAATTTGCGCAAATCCTGCATTTCACTTGATGTCCAGAGTCAAATAATCACGTACTGTCAGGTATCTGTTTACCAGTTATCAATGACTTCCCAGGGCTCCTTCAAGATGTGAGCTTCGTGGAAGACCGCCGCAGACTGACGCCTTCCTCTGTCACTACCCGCTTAACAAGTACCTAAAATGATGCCAATGACGGTTTGACAATATTTAAGGGGGTAAAATTCAAATGGTCCTCGCTTATAACTTGAGTTTTATTAATACTGAAATAAAACGATTTCGCGACATCACACTTCGGCGCACCATCATTTTGGGGGTAAAGATTAATTGCCCACCCCTATTAACCCTTGCCCATACCCCCTCTTCAACATTGTCTCCAGGAAACACAAAACTGGAAATTTCAAGTTACAACCATGTAATAAACAACATGCATGTAATAAAGTTTATTTTTATTGCATGCTTTCCAACTTTATCAAGGGTGCAACTAGAGTAGGGTTGTGTGGGGTCGCAACCCCTGCCCTTGTCATGCGAGGACGTATGTGTGCCCTTTTAGTGACAGAATTTCGCCCTTATTTCCCAAAGCCAAGTAGACCTAACCATTCAAAATGGTGAAAATGGTCGGCGCGGTACCTTTCTATTGTCCTCCGAGTGGCTCCAACAGCCCGACCAATGCCCTTTGAAATTTCTATTTGCGTCCCTGTTTGTCACGTAAAGCCCGATTGCATGTCAAAATCCATATTTACGGACGTGCAAACGTGATACATCCAATCTAAATCTTTTCTTATTTGAAAATGTAACCGATGAAAAGCAAGACAATGCGAGGACCAATAAAGGAACAGTTTCGAAGTTTGTATTGTGAACTAACCCACTCTTGTGCTTTGTTCAGCTTGTACACAACTTGTGAACATAAAACCATTAAAGCCGTATATTGCACTATTTATCTAGTTCACCGATCTCAAAATCAATCTTACTTGTCCGTTCTCGTAAAACATCGGACGTCTGTTTAATTTGCGCTAGCCTCAACTCACTGGGTGCTCCAGAACTGTTCTTCTCAAACTCATTAAATAATTCAAGAACCAAAACAAAAAAAAAATCAATAAAATCTTTGAATTGAATTCTTAGGAAATTTTGCTGATCAAACTGTGGAATGCCATGGACGCAGAAAAACTCTGAGTTCCAGACGGGACACGAACCCGCAACTGAGTCCCGTCTGGAACTCAAAGTTTTTCTGAGTTCATGGCGTTCCACAGTTTGATCAGCAAAATTTCCAAAGACTTTAATAGTATCAAACTGCGACTCAAAATTCAAAATTCTTTGAATGTTTGCATGTCGATATTACATAAAGTGAATATGGGGCTTTCGAAGAAATTAATGTTTAATTAATGTTTTAAAATTGGAAAAATTGCTCTGGTACAGATCGGGTAAATGGTATCAATTGGTACTTAATACACTGATACTCAGAGTAATTTTGATATTCTGCCTTCAGGTGATAAAATCTTAATCAAGTTTTTTTTATCTAATTCGTCTTTTAATTAGATTCAGGTATGGTTTCATGGCTGAAAGTTTTCCTTTCCGCTAGGCCGAGGGTTACCGTAAGTCTGAGTCACCATCGGCCAACTCGCAGTATTTAAACTTTTCGATATAAATTGCCATGGACTTTTTATATTAGAAATTATTAAATTATTTTGGGAGTCAGGGTGACTCAAGGCAGGAGCCACTCGTTTTCCAGGATAAGGTGATAGAGGGGAACAAGACAACTTTTTTTGCCCTGTAAACACTTGGCTCTACTGCCAGTGAGAACTCTATCATGCACACCATTGTTCTGAAATTATATGGAAAGAATCTGGATGAGTGGAGGAGGAAAAATTGAAATTGACAGGTAAACATACGTTAACTATTACTGTTCTTGATGTTTTCCTTGTTTACGTTAAAATTGAGGATATATTCCGATGTAGTAATGTTGATAAAAAAGCCCGGATCATATGTTACTGATACAATCAAGAACTTGCCGGATTGAAACGTTGTAAGTAAAGAATATCTAAATTTCATGTGTTTTCATGATTTTGCAAACCATTAGGTATAACGAAAATTTTTTATGGAGCGATATTTGGTTTAAACCGCGTTAAACCGCAGCTCGGAAGTTAATTGTTGCACGGAACAAACCAGTCAATGTAAAAAGTACTTATATAAAAATGAATTGCGGGATGTCATACACGAGAACGAATGTTTCATCATATTTTAAAATACCGAGAAGTGGGTTACACATACAAAAACACACGCTCTGTACCAGTATCGTTCAAAAAATTGTGGCGCTCCCCGGTGGCAGCATGATGACAAAAGGGACTTTCCAAAGATAATTACATAATTACTATATAATGGATAAATATAAAAAAAAACTACGTATCTACTAATATTACAAATATACTGTAAATTTTATGTTAACTAAGATCACGTTGTCAAATTACATCGCAGTAATTGTTTCCTTTGTGTTTTGCTCAAGAATGTTTTAATGAGTTTGAGAAATCCCTGTACATGAATTGTGTAAATTTCTTCTGAAACCTATTGTTAATATGCTATAAAACAGATACTAGCTAAACATTGGTTTTCTTTACATTTTGTGCGTAAAATATTAATGGGCTTTATATGTAGTTTTATATGTAGTTATATGAGATGTCCCTTTAAAGAGTAGTTTCTCTTTCCGCAACTCGTACATACGAGCCTCTTGATGGATTGGACCGATGCTCCAAGAACCTAAAGAACAAAAATCAAAACTGCTTTCTGAAAAAATTAAACAATTGGTTCTCAGAAACTAACTCTATCACGATCATGATTTAAAACTCTAACCCTAACTCTGATCCTAACTCAATCGCTAACGCAAAAATTTATCCCGATCCTAATTTCTAAACTCTTGGCTTCCTAAATCCTAATCTGTCACTATCAACTGGGATTGAGTGAACTATACGAGTCAATCAAACAGCGATTACTAATTCACAGGATATCAACATCCTGAAGTGAATGTAAGGTTCAAGATTACTTTGTTTAGTAATCCCTTTATCCCTGGCTCAAGCTAACCTAATCCAACATGACACTATGGTTTCTTGGGTAGTTCAACCGTTCTTTCCACTTCAAGAAGATCCATTTAATTCAGCATAGCACCATAAACCACCATATCAAATTCACAGAATCTTGTTTGGTAGTTCGTTCTGTCAGAATATAGTTGTTTTTTATGTCTCTTTGATGGTAACTAATACTTACTCTTGGAGTAGATTATCCTCCATTAAATAAGATTCATTATCATCGTCTTTCAAAGCTTGATTTGGTGTCTGTAAGGGAAACGAAACAATTTTCGGCTCGAAATTAAGTTTTTTTCAAATCCGCATCAAAAATCGAGTCAGAAAAGTAGTTTTTACGAGCGTAGTGAGTCACAGTTCGTTGCGCAGCAACGAACCGTGACATGAAGTTCAGCAAAGGTTTTGAATCGTTTTTTGAATTTCCTCGGACCGTTTAAACAACGAAATATCAGAAGTTGAAACATCTTCACAACGTCATGTAGCTCACCTTCACTATCAACAGACTTTTAAAACACTGACTAAGGTCTTTAAAAGAAGGCCTGGCCTCTGGTATCTCTTGCCAGCAATCTAACATTATGGCATAAAGTTCGGGACTACATTGATGAGGCTTTTCCATTCGCTGACCCGAGCTTAGGAATGAAACAATTTCTTCCAAACTAGACATGTTGGGATAGGGAAATCCACCAAGTGTCATTATTTCCCACAGTAAGATTCCAAATGACCACCTGAAGGATGGATGTAAAGACGTTAAGAGGAAAGGAAGGATGATAAGAAGGAAGAATAGGATTGAGAGAGGAAGGAGGGAAAGAAAAGAAGGGAAGAAGAATGACACAGAACCAGTGAGCGAAGATAACATGAGATTTAAAGTGGGAAATAAGGAAGTAAGAAAGTAATCAACTGAGTAAGTAAGTAAGTAAGTAAGTAAGTAAGTAAGTAAGTAAGTAAGTAAGTAAGTAAGTAAGTAAGTAAGTAAGTAAACAATTAAGGAAGGAAAGAAGGAAAAAAGGAAAGGAGGAAGGATGGAAAGGAGGATAGCAGCGATGAAGGAAGCAAAGATAAAAGAAAGGAATAAAGAATAAATGAAAAGTAGGAAGGAGGGTGTGAGGAAGAAAGAAAGCAAGACAAAGAGGTAGGGAGTAAGAAAAAGAGGAAGGAATGAGCGAAGGGATGAATAAACGAGCGAACAACCGAACGAAGGAAAGAAAGAAAGAAGAATGGAAGAAAGAAAGGAAGGAAAGAAGAAAAAATAAAGAGAGAGAGAATGGTATATTTGAATTGCTTTTGGTGAAAGCTGAGTAAAAAGTTAACATACATTGACAGATATTTTTATGAATTTTTAGATAAAAAAGAGGTAAAGACAACACTACTACTTACAACACAGAGTTACTCTGAAGAACTGGGAGTAGATATTATATTCTTAAATTATCTTAAAAACGTAGCTAATCCTGCTTCTTGAGGCAAGTTATTTCAAAGAATGTCGCTATTGTAAAGAAAACTATTTCTAAAGTAGTTTGTGTATGGTATAGGTAAGGCAATTTTCTTTTCATCCTCCCTTAAGTTATAACTTTCTAAGTAATCCAAGAGGTCAAAGAAATCGCAAATATATGTTGGTGCTAAATTATTCAATGCCTAAAAGAAAGAAAGAAAGAAAGAAAGAAAGAAAGAAAGAAAGAAAGAAAGAAAGAAAGAAAGAATGAACGAACAAACGAACGAAAGTAACTAAGAAAGGAAGAAAGAAAGAATGAACGAAAGTAAAAGAGAAAGAAAGGAAGAGGAAGTGTGAAAGGCAGTAAAATAGAAAGAAAGGAAGATAAAAAACAAAGAAAGACAACAAGAAAGAAAAAGGAAAGAGGGAATGTCATTGTAAGTTAAAACACCTCGGTATTACTTGAATTTTGTGGTTCAGACGTATCTTTTTCCATACGTTGCTGAAGAAAGATAAAATTTACTCATCTGCAAAAGTGTTCAGCAGACTTAAACGGTACTAATGGTATTCGGAACGTGACACATTTAGGCAAAAAGTTTTATCATTTTATGACGAGTACGATAACGAGTACTGGACGTTTATTATTGAATTTGATAAACTGGGTTTGAGTTTGAGTGATTGGCCTCAGGTTAGTATTTAAATCTCTTACTCAAGCATAAAATTGGTCAACGGAAAATGTCCAGACTCTCTCGACAAATAATTTAACGAGCATGAAATAAATCTTTTGTTCAAATAAGGTACGAGGTAGAGAACAGATTAATATGATTATTGAAATTCTCGTCTAGGTAGAATGGTAGTTAATTGATGTACCCAATACAGTGAAGATATAGTACTAATTTAACAATGGTTATTTGATAATTTTTATTACTAAAACTGAGCAATGGTCACGCATGTCGAACAAACGTTCGAGCGTTACTTTGTTACCCTTCATTCTGAAGAGATTTAAAACGAAATATCATAATTAATCTTCAACTATTTAAGAAGTACTCACACGTCAGATTTTTCTGTAAACACATGATTGACTAAGGATTCTAACGCCATCCACTTAACAGGTAGCATTCTGCTTCGAGATGACGTGTAGTTGTAATCTTTGTTAATATTTCTTGCTATGCCAAAATCTGCGACTTTCACAATGTAATTTTCTCCCAGTAAGATATTACGGGCAGCCAGATCTCGATGAACACACTGAAACAAAATTTCAAAAGGTGAAGAAGTTCCCAAAATGTAAAGTAGAGCTGTAGAATGAGTTAATCTTTTGGAATAAAAGTAAAACATATCGGTAAAACGTCGCAAATTCTATCGTGTCGTCGTAGTTTTCGGTTATATACTCAGTAAAACCCTGTAATAAAGTACAATACAATACAATACATTTATTTGTACCCAGAATTACAAGTTAAAACGAAATATACAAACACACAGCAAAATAATTACAATTGATGAGTACAGACCACCTGAAATAACCACAAGGGCTAGACGAGTCAGGTGTAATTATTGATCTTCCTTGTTCGATCTGTACATGTGAAATATTGGAGCTCTGTTTTTACACGGACTTCAACTTGGTGCGCTCGTTTCAGTCCGTACTTTAAAACATTAGACCGATTGGACTTCACATGTGGTCAATAAATAGTTATTACTATTTATTTGAGCTATAAACAATTTTACTAGTAATGGAGAGAGACCTCCGATAAGAAAAGAGTTATGGCCTGGGAACTACAGCAGGCGAACAACTCCAGTGGCCGAAGACAGGTGGTTTCGTCCACATGGGGCAATTTTGACTCTGGATTTTTTGCGATGAATATTTATACAGCAATTATTTGTTGTCTCGAAGTCGAGTAGCTTGTCTTTCCTTCTCACGAATGTTCAACGAAAAACTCACCATATCCTAACTGTCTCCATAGCCTATCTTTCTATTACTTCTATGAACCCAGATATAATTGCTTCTTGGCGTGTGAATGTTCCAATAGTCATTTTATTCCGACAGAATGATAAACTTGCATCGTGAAACTCATTAATAATTCATGTTGAAAATTCAATAGAAATTAATGTTTAATCAGTGTATGTAAATGTGATACAACCACTAGTGACTGTATCAGATTCACATATCAGTTCTGTCTCGACTCTCCAACATTCAAACAGAGCTTTTTTTGAGTTAAAATAACTTCAAATCTTCGTTTCACAAGTACTTTACAACATTCGCGTCGGTGGTGGAAAATTGGTTAAACCAATAAATAATTTTTCATAGTGTTTCATAGAGTTTTCATAACATTGTGATCGATACGGTGAAAGTCTAAGTTAACGTAACACTGGGTCTTAAAAGACACTCATTTTACTAATAGGGCGTGCAAGCCTCGCCGGAAAAAAATTCTTGATGCGCTCTCAAGATTACCATTATAAAAATTGGAAATTAATACGCCATTCTGGTCTTACAAACGTTTAGGTCGTAATTTCCACCTGGAAAATGTGTCAAAAAATTGACTTTCGTTGCCCACATTGGGGCACTAATTTTTTATATTATGTTCTGAGAGCTTTTGTCATGAGTAATTAGAAATCACTTGTTGTCACTCCAACAAACATGCAGTTTGTGAAATATGGCCGTCTGTATATTTTTCACATGGTGATGTCATCAACGAAGCTAAATTTTCAAAATATTGTTGTCATCTCGTTACATATGTATTTAACCATTGAAAATCATCAGACTCTAATACATCTTGGCATTTTTCACTTTTTTATGACTTACTTCATAGAAATATCACATTTCATGCTTCTATATCAATAAATTGTTCATAGAAAAACCAATTAACAACGATAGTAATAAACGCAGTTATGCATTAGACATGCAAATATAAGTTCACAGTTTTTTAAAAGTCTTCATCATCAGAAAATTCTTGGTCAGATTCATCAGAACTTGTGCCCATGTCACTGTCTGATCCAACATCGTTGTCATCATACACTACTAAATTATGGCACTCCAAGCAAGAGCACAAATCAGTGCATTTCAAGTTGATCTTGTAATACGAACAGCCTTGACTCTCACAGCCTGTTCGGCAGGGGCACCAGAGCCAGGGGGGCAGGGGCGTCGGAGCCAGGGGGAAGCGGCCCCCTGCCCTAACAGTGTGGGGGTAGTGCGGGGGCAACTGGTTGCCCCTGTTTGTGAAAAAAAAGAATTAACGGCATTACCTAATAAGTTATTATTAGAACAAAAACTGCAAATCGACACTTCAATTCACCAAATGCACTTTAAAAACACAGTAACATCGTAGTATGGTACGGTGTTATTGTATTCAGAATCTTACAACGTCCCAACGCAGTATCAAAGGTACCGCTTGTAGAGGTTTCAACACTTTATTATCTATTTATTATATAGACCGAACAGTAACACAACACAATCTTTGTACAATCTCAAAACTGTCTCTACACTCATTGGTCGACCCGCAGCAGATCACTGTTGAGGGTGGGAATGTTAGCTTATTTCCGGTTACACCACTCCCCGCTTCGTGTAGTAGAGTCTTTCTGGCTCACGTCTAATCCTCAGTGGATATCTTCTTAATGGTTCTTCAGTTTCCTCGTCTTCCGATTCACTTTTGCTGCTTTCTTCTTCTGGTTATCCCTTACTTCTTTCATCGTACAATCTTTCTTATTTTTGTTCGTTCGCGAGTTGACCTTCCCGTCGCTGTCGGTCCTCTGCAACATATGGTTTCAAGTGATTGTAGTGCACAGTCCTCTCTCTCGTTCCACCAACTCTACGTATGATGTTCGTCGTTTCGTCTTTGGTCGAACAATGACAAATGGTCCTTCCCAATAGTCTGTGAATGTTCTTTTCTTCATCTTCTTCTTCC
>JBAHVQ010000127.1:81655-101418 GCA_036872915.1 Nanipora kamurai
TACTGGCATTTCAAGCTCGCTCACGTGGTACAATTCTGTGCGTCTGATTGAACAATTTCCTCATGAATTATTAATGACTTTGAGAAAGGTAAATACATATAATGTTCAAGTAGTGACGTTAAGGCACAAAATAAACTGCTGTTCGAGTATCAAACCAGTTTCCAAGAAGTTTAAATCGTTCTACATGTAATTAATCATAAAACTTTCGGTTCTGTCATCTTTTTTGTAGAAAAGCTTCAGATGATATGTACGTTTAGTTCAGCATACACGACAGAAAGTTCCGAAGCATGGTTTCCGAGACTAATGTTCCTACGCTACACTATGTTAAAAAATTTCCAAGAAATTTTGTTTCGCAATCACAGTTTTCCTAGTTAGAGCACTGTTCTATCAAGCGTTACAAGTTTAGGAAACTAATGGGGTATATTGTTTCCGAAATTTTCTCAAGTGTATGCTGGACATTACAGGTGATCGTTAGTTACTCTTTAATTACAATAGTTTCCTAAGTAGTATCACATCTTGGTACTTTGGCTATAAAACCCACGAAACAAATCCAAGTCGAGGTCTGATTAAACATTTGAAACCATTTTCTCGTGAGCATTGGAGCGAACGCGGGAAAGATCAATTAGGTTTTCTCTACATTACATATTCTAAAACATGCACGTAAGTCACTAGTTAAGTATCAAACATAAAACTTAAATATGACTTGGTACTTCAAACAAATTTTTGTTCGAGTTTATCTATAGTTGTGAGACGTAATCATATGCAAGTGCTTATGTTACCTTTATTTCATAAAAAAATAACGCAGTTTCTTAAAAAGCTATGTGCAGGGGTACAACCATGGAGGTAACGGGCAATAATGGAAGCAATTTTCTCTCAGATTGATAAAATTATTGCTTATCCTGTTTTTGTTCTTTTTAAATAATAGAAGGGAATTTTGCATGGTATCTAGCAGTGCACATTTTCTGAACGCTTTGTCGGCTCCAGAATTTAAATAAAGTTTTTCTAGGTATGTGGCCCCAAAAGCTTCGGCTCGCAGAATAATTACTTAACTTCAAGCTTGCTTCCAAATAAAAGAAATCACAGTTGCAGCCTCAGGTTATAGAACTAGAAGAAAGACACACTGATTTCGGTTTCTTGTCTCACACAACTGTTTCCGCTTTTTCCGATGCTTTGTGTTCATTCGGGTGTTCACGATTCCTGACATTTATATCTTCTAATCCAATACCGCTTTCGTTATCAAGAGAAACGCTCGAAGAAGCGGCGTTTTCCACCACATCTTTGGGATCCTCTCGCAAACGTTCGTAACTTCCTGCTTCGTGCATTTTGGATGGCCCAGATTTAGAATTGAATCCAGGATAAACTTTGTCACTATGTGTTGGCGTTGAGACATCGGTGGGAGGCGTTGGGAGAGGAGCACTTGTATCATATCTGTAAAACGAAAATAAATCCGGAAATGCTTTGATATAGCCAAAGGAAATATATAATTTTACAAATCAGAAACGGCTTAACGATTATACGCTGCCAAAAAAAAATACGTAAACGAGAAATTTCGAGCGAAGGCCTTCTTCGTAGTGACACGTATAATGAAATGTGACAAAACAATATTCAATCAAATGTGAATATCCATAACAAAATATTTAATGAGATGTTATCAGGGAAGGTCGTTTGCTATATTGAACGTCGATCAGCAAACAGACAGTAGAAGAAGGGCGAGGATCTACGGAAATGTATTTTCCTTCGACAGAAGCGTGGCAAGGAGAAGTCGATGCAAATGAGTGAAGTGAATTTAAGTAGTGCTCGCAGCACGTGTAGCACAGCCAACAACGACAGAACCAGCCAAAATATTTTCCTGCTCGCAGAAAACGTCTCCACCGGTATCTAAATAAGAAACGCCAACTGCATGTAGGTACCAGTGACCATCTCATTGCTCAAGTCTTTGACAAATGTAAGATTTTGCTGGATCTAAAATGGCTAGCGTAAAGACCGGACTAAGCTCAGTGCCTACAACTCGTTTTCAACCATTGGAACCGCAAGCTGATGGTTAACTACTCGAATTCGCCAGCAATAAACATCCACTCCTCTTAAAATAGCGAGCTTCAGCACAGCATCAATAAAAAGCGAAGACTTGTTAAAGAAAGATTTACCACGACTCGAGCAACCTTGAAGTAGACAGAAGTCAATATATCAACGGCAGAAGATAATTTAGCATACTAACAAGAGCGAAGCAGAATGAATCGTGGTCAAGGAACGAAGGATACGAGGTTGAAGAGCTCGCAAGCGAATAAAATAAAGCTCGCCTGCCTCACTTAAATAATCCTAATCGGCATTCTTGCGAAGATAAGCTATTTTTTCGAGGTAGCTACCCCACTGACTCTTTCTTCGTAGATCAGCGTAGAAGGCAAGTGCTTGCACGCAGCCTGTCATCTATAACCGTGGTGTAGGTCTTATATGTTCATCATATGAAGAAGTAAAATGATTTTCCTCGTACAAACGCAGAGAAGTGGAACGAAAAATGTGGTACCTAAATGGTGAAACAAAGAAATCCAAAAGAAGAATAGGTGCTATACGAAATAACTTGTTACATTGAAGATAACGGTCGTTGAGCCCGCGGGGATGAATGGTCCCAAGTTTGAAGGTGAGACGCTTTTATGTCTCTTCCGCCTATCGTTGCCACCGGAGATGGGTGTGATTGCACACACTTTCATATGAGATGTTGAATGTTCAGTACCATTGAAACGACGAGAGACATCGTTTTTCCTTACGCAGAGAAGATGTTGAGCAAACCAGACACTGGCCAGTTTCAAAAATGCATGAAGATGCAATAAGTGTTAGAGGAGGTGCATGTGAAGTTTTATCCAACGACAAAATTAGCAAGAAATCAAATCCTCACGAAAGCACACGTAAAGCCGGAAGGAGGAATTTTTCGCGCAAAATGGAATTTTTCTTTGTCTTTTTAAATTAGCTCCATCTTAGAGCTCATGACACAAAGAAATTCCGCTTAGTGGAAAGGTGAAGAAATAGAATGCTAAATTACTTGTCACCTATGTACCTTCTCCGGTATCACTATTAAAAACTTTCACTATCTTGATGTCAACTTGATGCATATAGTAAGTACCCTCTGTCATGTAATTTGAAGCAAAATCTTATTAAACCTAAATCAGATTTAATCTAGAATAAATTTAAATGTATGTGCATGTTTATGTAAATTTTTGTTTGCAGGCGCAAGTGCATGTGAACTTTATGCATAAATGTATGTACATGCATGTGTTTATGCATGTTTATGCGTTTATGTATATGCATGTACATGTGGATGTATACGTGTATGTGCATGTTTACATAACATATACACGAGATGATGCGTTTCATCAGGATATCCAAACACCGAGAAGTCTGTTCAAACTAAGGTGACAGACAGACGATTTTACTTGTCCAGGGGAAAGTCCTCGGACAGGAAAGAGTTAAAGAAGAAAATGTGAAGAAGCAACCTGACAAAAATGAGAAAGATTGGTCAACTATCGCCCTAGTTAACAGATTTAAAAAAAAATCAACTATTTGTTTTCAAGAAAATCGCCAATCAAACCAAAACTCTATCCCCTGTTTTAAAGTCCAAGGAATTACCTTCAAAAGCACAGGGAAAGAAATATTTTTATGGTGAAAAATTGTAAAATAATTCTAAAAAATATTTTATAAATCATTTTAAAAATTGTTCATACCCTTGCTGTTTAGTGGATAAAAGCAACGGCTGTAAGTAATAATCTGACTTCGCATTAAGAAGTAAATCTCTTTCTCTTGCCGCTTCTAACTCCTCTTCGCTTGCTTCCACTTTGAGATATGGATTCTCCTAAAATGAAGAAAAAAAGATAGGAAAACAACTTCCAAACAGATGCTATCGCTAATTTTAATTGTCAAAACGTGTCACATTTTAACATATAGGTTAACTGCAAATAATAATAATATTAATTAATTAAATATAATATTAATTAATTAATAATATTCTTTATACTTAATATGGAAACAACAACATTAAAAAGTCATTTTTTGAGTTCTTGAAACTCACAGGGCTTGTGAGTTTTATCTTAGATAATTTCAAATTTCGAGCTGTTAAGTTGAAATTTGCACAATGTCCACCATCAATCACGTCACAGGTATGATTAAGACACTCAATTTTAATAACTCAAAAAGTGACATTAAGTGACTGGGGATGGTGCACGTTTGTCGGCCGTTTGAAAGTATACGGCAGGGAATTCAGATTGTGATGACAACAATTTAGATGACGATGAATAAAAAAAAATTATGGAAATAATCAAAAGGTCAGAAAGACTTTTTAGGGTCGCGTATCATTGATAGAATGTCAGGAGTTGAAATGATAATGGTAGAATTTTCAAACAAAACCATAAAAAGTAATCGGCACGTTTTCAAGCAATAGAACTTTACTAACACATGCAACTTTCTGGTTGTCGTAGTTAATCCTTACATCTGTGCTGCGGTGGATATTTATGTTGATAATGACCTTTTTTAGCAACATGTAAGTGTACGTGAACTACGTCTGAACACCGTTAACGGTGACCAACACGAAACGATTGACGCATACAATTGGTCATCCTGATGCATAAGATTGAGTGACGTGACCTCTCCAGGACGTATTACAACATTTGCTATCGAATCGTTACAACTAATGTGCGTTTAATGTCTGATCTAAACGGTACGATTGTTTCAAACGACTGTACCTCCTGACGTATAAGATTTAGTCATCAGAGTCTTCACGATGTGTTGCAACTTTCGTGAGCAGATGATAAGCAGGAATTGTGCTCTTAAGAGTTATTAGATACACCAGGATGAACAATCATAATGCGGTGACTGTGACAATAAGACAGATCATGACGCCTAGATCGGCCTTTATAATCATCATTAACCCAGCTTTCTTTATGGGACGGAGAAGTGAAATTCGGTACCGTTGTGCGCCAATGTATCTACAAACGTTGGCTAGGCATTCTTATGCGATATACTTCGTTTATCACTGTAAATATTACAAAAGGAATTAGGTAATTCTGCCTTAGTTAATATGAAAATATAGTATCTGAAGCCACTGTATCTCAGCCCAGATAGCTAATCAGGCGGAAAAGTTGAAGAGAGCGGCTATTCAAGCAATGGACGTCTGAACTTAAACTTCAGGGCCCGGTTGTTCAAGAGCCGATTAGGTTAATCCAGGATTAGTGAATAGTTTGTACATGAAATACTTCTAACGTAAGAAAGGATGTTTAAAGTTTTCTGCTCAGATATCATATAAATATAGAAAGGTTTTCCTCTGGAAAGTTTGAACGAAAATCACTGAGCAAAACATGCCAAACAAAAAAGCCGATTAAATTTTAACCCAGGATTAGCGGTAATCGTTCTTTGAACAACTGGGCCCAGCAGATAAAATTCTAAAAAAGGGTTAGGCAGCTGCCGAGACTATGGATTAAGAAATCTGACGTTTGGAGCCAATACCCTTCGTCGGAGTGAGACGTAAAATGATTGAAAATCTATGAGTGTTTCTATAGGAAGAAGTCATGGGATATAAAGTTCACCTATCAAATGGAAAATCACTAAGTTAAGTATTATGATATAAATGATAGAAAGTAATTAGCTATTTTAAACGTCGATCAGTAAACCTAAATGTGGAAGAGCCAAGGGACCTTCGATCGAACCGTCGGTTTTCCTATTCAGAATTTATGGCAGTTCCCTTACCTTTTTGTATCATATTATGTCATTTAAAACTGCCTTGCAGGACTCTCCTTTTACTATATTTAGAGTATATTATCATTTTTCCATGAAATTTAAATTGAGCTGTTCAAAGCTTGGACAATTCGTTACTATTTACCGGTCGGATTAGCTATCAAACCTTTGGGAGAAAAAAAGGCTGAATTATAAATTATCGGACTGGATACCAAACAGCAAAAAAGTCCACTATCTGGCCGGATTTAATTTCACTTTACTCCACCCCCGCTTCGATAAACACCATCTCATGCAGTACATACACTTCAAAATGTCACGTCTACCTTTGCCATATGTCTTTCTAATATTCGTCCGAGATGCTCCACAAGATTCCCGAATGTTGGCCTTTGCTCTGGTTCATTTTGCCAACAGTCTCTCATAATAGTGTATACTTCTAGCGGGCACTTCGCAGGTTGAGGCATACGCTTTCCAACATTTAGGTAATCCAAGAGTTCTTCTGCAGGTAGGCCTGGATACGGTGTTCCTCCAAGAGTCATCATCTCCCATAACAGTACACCAAATGACCAACTACAGATGTTCAATAATGGGTTATCAAAAGCAAGACTTTTGACGAGTAGGCCTTATTCTGCTGAACTTATTTGAGGCATCAAATTAACAACGACAATAAGAAACATAATAACCACAACGATAATAACAACGATAATGTCGATTATAGTAATAGTTATAAAATAACAGTAATAGAAACTATAACGATCGCAATAATGATTACAGAAATAATAATAAAAATAATAATGATGATAATACTAACAATGATAGTAATAATTATAACAATAATACTGGTAGTAACAGTAAGCATCTACCAAACGAAAGATTAGGGACGTAAAACTACTACCACGGCAGGCTTTACAACAGATGCGCATGGTTTACTTGAAAGTTCACTAGAGGACGAGTATGACTTACTTTCATGTTGTCACAATAACAGTTTGATCATTATCAAATTTACTCGATTTTCCGGAAAAGTAACATTCTCTCACGACATTTCACCATTTTTGTTTTCAAAATAACAGACTAAAAGGTTTATTTAGATGAAATACAGCGAAAACTGTCAGGTTAATTGTCATTACAGTATCCATACTAATAGTTTGTAGATCTTGGGTGTCGCAGTTTTTGTGGTAATATTGACCAAAACAATTGCAACGTGAATTTGCAGATAAATTAGAGGCCCGTGAACTCCATTCGGTCGGACCCCTCATATATCCGTCATCAGTGTACAGTGTTAACTTTTGTCATTTTGTCCTTCACCCACTTCCTGTCCGAAGTTCGACTCAGAACAAATTTTTGGGAATCTGCGCAAAAATTAAGGTGGTAGTTAACACTAAATTTAGAAGTCAAATTTTTTTTAAAAAAAAAAGTTTTTACTTTATTGACATCAGAATTTCCCATACTGTTATACCCCAGACTTATTTTTTCAGTAACTGAAAAGATGAAATAAGTTGAAATGGTGTCAGGAATATGTCCATAACAACTATTTTGTTTACAAGGTTTACTTCGGTTGCCATGGGCTTGTTAACAATAACTTCATAGGCCTTTATACCGTTGAGCGACTTATAAAATCTTTGAGCCCTAAGACAACCGTAAGTGCACCTTTTTGTGAAAATGAAGCAAAAATTTTTGTTTTTTTAAATGAACCAACGCATCATCCAGCGCACAATATTGCGATTTTGTCGTAGTCGGCTGATTGCATGAGATTTTATTACGTCCCTTGAAAGCCACACACACATTCAACAACCGGCGATTTTAACGGTGATACACTGCTTTGTTTATCGTCTTAATGTGTCGTTTGAGGCTCCAAAGACCCACGCGTTGTATTTTATCTTCAAAAAATCGATTTCATCTTTATTCAAAAAATAATATATTTCGGGCCACAGCCCGTTCTCCTTATTATGCTTTGAATAAAGATGAAATCGATTTTTTGAAGATTTATATTACTTTTAATCGAGATTAATCAAGATTATGAGATTTGGAATGAAAATCAACTAAGTAAATTAATACCGTATACTATCTGGGAGTCTCGACAACCTTGTGTTTTTAAGGTTATCCAGTTAATTTGAGGTAAATAGAGTAAAGTACCTCCCGGCAAATATTGCCTTCATTGTCAGACCAAGTAAATTTCATAATTTTAACTTTGCAAGACGTAAACAAATCCTTTTTTATTCAGATATCTCATCTATTAAAGATGTTTATGTGAAATATCTTACAAGGAAATAAACCGGAAGATCTCAAGAATCGAACTATGCGGTATGTACAAAACAATCAAAACAATGCGACAAATCAAACTGTGAGAATGAGTTAATGTACAACGTAACAAGATGACGTGGAATGTAACAAGATGACGTGGAAACGTCGTTGCCGTAAGAGAACTAGTATTGTGTTTCTTCGAAATATAAAATCTAAAAATCTAAAAATAAAATTTCTCTAAACGTAAATAAAAAAGCACATAAATGCATCAATCGTATCCGTTTGTTTGGGTGAAATGTACTCATGCTCATCAGTTCGTGATGCAGTGCTTTGTTCAATATTCTCTGCATAAATTAGAATTGGAATGAGCTTATTTATCTCACTGAACGATATTTCAAGAGCCTCGGGGCAAGGACCTGGAATATGCCCATCAATGGGTGAGAGAAAGTTCTTCGAGATGCAGGAGTAACTTACGAGCCAGGCGGCTTTTAACACATTATATGGACTCTTGTGGTCAAAACAGTTTCAAAAGGACAACAATTAAGGCTCAAAATGTGTAAAAAATCAACTTTTACCATTTACCAAAACTTTAAACAAAATTTTCTGATTTTGCATAATTTTAGCCTTTAAAATAGAATACCTAACGAAGAATTTATCCATTTGACCTGAAGTTTTCAGAGTTTAATGGTCTTGGGTCATTTTGTGTTTTAAGCGTTGAGTTTTTTAATTCAGTATATAGACTAGAAGCTATAGGGTTTAACATGTTGAACATTTTTTAGTCCAATTTCATCAATCGTCATTACTTGAGTTTAATATTTAACAAATCCCTATTTTAAAACAATAACCTATCTGTAAGCTTTAAAATAATGTGAAAAAACTTTACTGTTATCCACCTTGGTGGTGCCCAGTGTGTTCCAAAAAACTGTTCAGTGCTACCTTAACATTGCCCAGGGGTACATGATAACATTTTTTTTTCATAGTCTATGGTTCATGAGCTTTCTGGCTTTACTGTAACATTGGCCGGGCAGAAAAATGTTAATCGTTACATTGAAGATCGTTATATCGGGGTTCCACTGTATGTAGCCGTTCGTTGCGCACCAAATTTTTTCACTTTTCTCGGATTTAAAGAGTTAATTTGTCTTCGGAGATTGCAGTTTTGATACAGTTTTAAAAGGCTCATCCCAATTTGGGCAGCAAGATTTTCTAAGCCTTTAAATTAAAAAACTGGTAACACCTTCTTCGATACGCTTGGTTAAAAAAAGCTAAAATTTAAGTATTTAATTGATAATTCTTATAACTTACACGTCACTTTGATGCGTATAGACACGATCAAAAAGAGATTCCAAGGCCATCCATTTTACTGGTAATAAACCACTCGACGTCTTCACGTAAACGTCATCTTTATAGATATCTCTTGCTAAGCCGAAATCCGATATCTTCATCACGTACTCGTCACCAACAAGGATATTGCGAGCGGCAAGATCACGGTGAATTAACTGGAATGACAATTCAAGAAGAATAACTAAGTTCGCTGTGAAAGGGAATGAAAAAGCAAATGCATAAGTTATTTGCCACTCACTCATTCTTCCTTCTTCCGACGTAGTCAAATGGGACATGTTGTCCCTTACTGACAGCTGCTTAGAACAATATTTACGAACCAATTTGTAGAATTCTATTTCAGAATCATCCTCGATGTAATATGAAAAGATAATTTCACAACTACCCAACTGGACAAAAAGTAGAAATCTAGGTATTTTAATGTTAACCAACTGTACCTTATTGTTTATCAAAATTGTCCTTTTCGACAAAGGTTGGGCAAACCTGAGATAAAGCTACGGGATATACCCAACAACCTAGTACCAGGATTAAGTTCCAAGGTTTGTGTAGCAAGAAATATACCAATGGTTTCAGTAATGATTTTGATACACATAGAAATACTTCATTTCCTGTGTTAATGTTGCTAAAACTTTTGAAATGACTTGCTCGACGAGAAAGCACAAAATACCAAATTGGTATTAAGCGAACGATACTATCTGTCAATGATTTTTATGTCCCACCTTCTTGGCTGCCAGGAACTCCATTCCCTTGGCAACTTGGAAAGCAGCGCCAACGAGATCAATTAGTGTAAATTCTTTTTCAGGATCAAACGTTTCTTTAGTCCACGTGCTACTGTAAATGTCTCGTTTCCCTCTCAGAAACGACAACAAATTTCCATGAGGACAAAACTCTAAAATCACATACAGCTTGCGCCCCGTGGTGCACGCACCAAGCAGATTGACAATGTTTTTATGTTCACCGAGATGAATCATTATCTTTAATTCAGCAGCCAAATCACGAATTTCCCCTTCAGTTGCATTCGCTGAAAGAAACCATAGATATTACTTCAGAACATGTTGGTACCATGGTGAATGGCAGTGCCAGAGAAGTTCGAAAAAACTGGGGATAACTTAACCAAGGTAAAGGCTTCTAACAATACATCGCTATTCAAGTTTGTTATCACGATAGGTTCATAGCTCTAAACTATGGAATGTAAGATTACAGATACTATAATTCACATTTATGTATGTGATCAGACATGGATTTCCATGTAGACTCGTTGACTCAATCTGTATCTTATAACAACAGTTACATAGCAATGTCAACGGCAGTGTATTAGCCATAATACTGGCCTGGTTACACTTTCTCATTACTCTCGATTAAGTTTTCACAATGTTAACTTTGTTTCCTTGACAGCGGAACAAAAGCGTAGCTATTGTTTACTTATGATCATTACAATTTACTCTCTGCTTCAAACACATGACTTCGAATCTATTATTAATGCTATCTTGCTGAATTAAGAATCAAGGACTGTTATGGTATTGACTGAACATAATCAATACAACATGTAATTCACTGCACTGTAACTATTTTTTCTTATGTATACGAGGCATAACGGATATGTTATCCAAGTTAGCAATTGCGTGAACGAATATTGGTGAACTTACACCAAGGGTTACCATTACAAAGAAAAAATTAATGAAAATTTAAATACGGTTGATTGAATAACGTTACCCTCAATAAAATTAAGGTCTGTAAACTTCACTAGCCTGTTGTGTATGCTCAGAATCCAGGGGTATTTTAGTTAGCCAATTAAAGCTGGCGCCAAGGAGAGGCTGCTTTTTGTCAGCAACAAAACATACTCTCAATAAAAAAAAAGTGTATCCCAGAAATAACAGGATTTACCTTTCAAGGTCTTCACCGCAACAGTTGCATTAAAAGCATTAGGCGAAAAACCTTTCTTTTTGGGCCTCTGGCTGGCTCTTAATGAACGACGTAACTTAGATCTCCTCTTGTCAGCTGTGTTGCTCTTGTCTCTTGCATTTAAAGCCAGAATGCCCATTGCTTCTGCTTTATAAACTTCACCAAAAGCACCAGCACCAAGGCGATCGCCAACCACGAGCCTCTCGAAAGGAAATTCCCAGTCTGAATCATAAGGTAAGTTCAAACTTTGCTCATTTAAGGTTCGGGAGGGATCCACCTTTGAAAAACGAAAATTGTAAAGAAATCTGTTCTTTAAACTTACTTTTTTAATTAAAAATAGAAAAGGGGAAAACATAACATATTTATATAATTAAGGCATGTCAATGGCAACAAATTGCTGACGGAGTGACTTTTTTCTTGTTTAGATCTGTATATATATGGATAAGGAAGCCAAGAATTAAAGTATAATTAAATGCAAGACCGCAGGGATGAGTTATAGGAAGTTCAGATAGATTATCCGCAGTATATTTCCTAGCGAGGGAACAAGACTATTTATTTATCAAATACCACTATGAAGTGGAGAACTGGCAATTCCAAGTAAATAAAATTAAATGGAATAAAATTAGTGAATAAATCAAATCAAGTGAATAAAAATCAAATAATATTCAAAAAAATAATAAAAAATTAAATAATACAAAATAAAAAACATCAAGCGAATAAAATTAAAGTTCGGTTTTTCAAAGCATGAATAGATTGGTTCACACGAAAGAAATTATTCTCCGGAAAAGCTATCCTGGTTTCGCACAATCGGCCCTAAGACTGAATAAATTCAAAAACTTCTTGATAAAATATGACGAAAATACAAAGGAAATCATAACCGTGATTTGCTTCGAAATGTGATAAAGACACTTCTTGCTCTCGATATATATTCTGTTTCTTTGTTTGTTTGTAGAACCCAGACAACATTAATTTTCAATGTTACTTCGCAAATAAACTTATAAAATCGTTCGTTTATGAGTCCTTTAATCCAGTATGTACTTTATTGGTTCCAAAACATTTCACTGCCGCCCAGGTGTGTAAGAACTCAAATGTTTTGGGACGAGTTTCAATCTCCAGGACGAAAATTTGGTATTTTCGACGATTCCTTATCAAACTCGTTTCCTCAGTCCGTACGGTAAATTATTATATGGCGCTTAGAGGTCCGAATACACAAATCCTGCAATTTGATTGGTTCATAAGCGGTAAGATATTTTGCCAGTCAAGATAAGATCACTAACTCCGTTGATTCATTTAAAAAATGTTATCTTAAAATATCAAATAAAATAAATCTTAAAATACTAATTTTTAATTTATTCTTGTACTTATTTACTTCTATTTTTCAATAAATTTTCATTAGATATATAAATATCCATATATATTGCAATATAGCTTAGTTAAATTCTTATACATTATTTTGTATATGAGATCCTAACTTAAAATCACTTTTGTGTAAGTTTTCTCAATAAAGATTTTGATCATCATCATCATCATCATCATCATCATCGTCATCGTCATTATCATCATTATCATTATCACCAACCATCACCGTCATCCATCCTCGTCATCCATCCTCGTCATCTATCCTCGTCATCCATCCTCGTCATCCATCATCGTCATCCATCATCATCCAACATCATCATCATCATATATTGAGAGCAAATGACCAAAAATTCGTGCATTCATTCGTCATAAATTCTGATAGATGTGACCTATGTTCTTACAAACGTAGAAACTTAGAAAATCCTCGACTCATTCCCAATATCATTCAATATGCTGATAAATTGCAAAAAATAACTTGAACTGCTGTGGGCTATAACAAGATATCTTTCCTCAACAGCAAGTTGGTCATGTACAGGATGTGGTCTCTTCAAGAAAATCAGCTAATTCATCAAGGCCACGACACCAAGTACTCGAAGTATCATCGACGAAACCTTTCCATATACCTGGTTTTTAAACTGCAATCTCAGGAGCCCTCTTCTCAAATTCGTCCATACAATGGTCAAATCTAATGGCAAATAAATGAAAGCTCATCGCAGCTCCAGTCGTTCGTACGAAAATTAATTACGCTACTGAAAACAAGTCAAGTCAACACTAAGGTCTTGCAGTTCTAGGTTTTCTTCCGGTGAAAGACTTGTTCTGCGATTCGGTACCCTATCAGCCGTCTTTCTCTTTTGCTTCTGCTAGAAGGGGACTGTCTCTGCAGTGAACGGATGCGTTATCGAAAAAAGGATACTTTTATTCCACAAAATGACACTTCTATCTATTTTGAAAAAAGTGATGTAGCGCATCCCCCGAATGTTCCCCAGTTCCGCGGACCTCGCCGGTTAAGACACGATTGTAATAAGTGTGAAACGTACGTTTAAAACTGTTAATTTATTTTTAAAAGGTTCAAACAGTTAGCTAGACACTTTCCTTTAAATGGACGGCGTTTGATCGCGTTTCAAGTCTTTACAAGTAGGAGCTTATAAGAGAGCACTTAATTACACGATGTATAACAACAGCAGCAATACAATTATCTGCTTTTAAAAAGCGAGTCGACTTATCTGAGCGTAAGTTAGATAAGGCGTCCTTTTTTTTCTTCTATGCTCAGGTTGCTTTTCGGTAGTTTTGGCTTGAACAGTCTCATTTGTCATCGATTTTGGAACAACGGCAAGAATTAAGGCTTGAGATCGACTATTTTCTTCATCTTTGGTTAAAGTCTTCTTGTTCAAAATGATAACTTTACGAAACATCCGTGTTCTTCATATTTCGCTCTAAGTTCTTATTTCTGTCTGGCTTCCGTTTTTCATTCTCTGCTATTTGGACTGATCGAGATTTCCTGGTGAATCCAGGATATGCTACTTCTTAGTCAAGCCAGCTCAGTTTTGCCTATGATATCCAGGGTCAACGGGGTTTAAATTATAAATTCGGATACTTTTAGAAATAATATTGTGATTGCTGCCATCTTTTTAGGAAGGCGCATGAGGTTGTTGACCAGTTGGAAAAGTTGGTTGGGAAGATGTTCAAGCCGTTTAAATGACAAGTTGGTATACTCTCTGAAAGGGTGTAAACCGGTTGGCTAATTTTATGATTATTATTATTATTTTATTATGATTATCATCATTATAATTATCATCATCATCATCATCATTAGTAAACAATAATAATTTTATTATTCATTACAAACAACAGCAGCCAACAACTAATATTTGCGATTGCATTCTCAAAATTGGAAAATTAAAAATAGATAAACTAATTATTAAAATAATTAGTAGGTTCCACAAAATATATTATTATTGTACATATTAAAAAAAGAAACAAAAACAGAAATCTGTTCCAAAGTATTAAAATACTTATAATGTACATCGGAAGGTATTAGATTTAAATAAACCTACAGTCTCTATATCTAAGTCAATGTCTCTAGTATTACAACGTACTCTTCTTAGCACTCTCGAACCTCTGAAAAATAACAGCGCCGATCTGAGAATTAAAAAGGATATCTTTTGCTCTTATCCACGCCATTTTCTTCGAGTACACTTCTCCTTTCTTGTCAGCAAGTAGCTCAGCCAATCGACTGTGATATCTCACGAGCATTTTACAGGAACTTACTATGTGAGTGACGTTCTCAACTCTTTCTTCACAGAGCCTACATTTGTCAAGGAGTTCTTGCTGATATATGGTCATCTTAATTGAGTTAGTATTCAGAGCTTGATCTTGAGCTGCAATTAAAGGCTTTCGGTTTCTCTTTTGAGATCTCCTCTGTCTTAAGATCTTTTGTACCTCTGTGAAACTGCCCATGAAGAGGCATCTTCTCCACAAAGGAAACTTTCTCATCAACAATCTTCTTGCGGTATGCTGCTTTGGTCTCAATAGTATCTTTATCCAATCTCTTTTGTAGTGCTACATACTTCAGGAGTGTTTCATTGCTTCTGGCCAGGTACCAGTCTAGTGTTCTCCTTTCACTCGCCACACACTCTTCAATGCTAATCAATCCCCTGCCGCCAATCTTGCGCGGCATATACAACCGGGTCACATTGTCTTCAAAACTTTTACTTCTTTCCTTGTATCTCTTCAGCTTGGTGGCCTTTGCATTAACTCGCTGTGTTTAGTTCTTCAGTGACATTATGAAGACCACCTTTTTCTGTGATCTAGTATCGACTCTCAAGTGTCTGCTTAGCTCTTTCATTCGCATACTTGCATTTGCCTTGGTGCCAACTCTCCATTCTACTTATATCTTTGCGGAGCCTTTTGATGTCTCCTTCAATTCTTCTTTGCCAGAAAGATGCAATTGAAAGACCAGGCGGAAAACGTATTCGAATGATGAAAATCAAGGCCCAGCAAAAAATTCTTAAGACAGGCATATTTGTGTCAAAAGGTTTATTTAGATCTAACGTTTCGTTGCTTAAGACGCAACATCATCAGAGAATGAAACATAATAGGATGAGGCAATCACTAAAATATTATTACATAGCTAATTAGCATAGATTGGCGTTTGAGAGGAAACAGGAAGTGATGAGATGTCAGGGGTGACGAATAGGGTAAAGGCAATCAAAATAAGGAAAGAGGAATTGAGCTTGATTGAGAGTTGAGGGTAGGATTGAGTTTGTGAATGAGCAAGCTTTCTCTGATGAGGAGTTCATGAGTGATAGATGAAGAAGAGTGAGGGAGGATGGTGAAATCATCTGATGCAGTGGGATGGCCAGTGTCGTGGTTATGTGATAGAATGTGTGTTGTGGAAGGGTTAGTACGCTCTTTGCCAGTAAGGGCTGAGATAACCAAGTGATCACATCACCACGACACTCGAGTTCGCACAAGTGTAGCCGACAGAACTGCAAGAATGAGCAGAAATACAAGAGTCACACGTGTGAAACAAGTGCAAGTATCGATAAGGAGTAGTTACGTCGTTCACAATCAGGCTTCTTGTGTTTATGGTTGTACTTGCTTCATCGCAGTTCACACGTAAAAAGCTTTGAAGCAAATACAAGCACAAGTACAAACATACGAAAAAAGCTTTCCTTTGTGGTTGTCCTTGAACTCCTTTCTCCACTTGCATTTCTCCCAAGAAAATCAGTCTTGAAATACAATGGATTGTCAACATTTTCATATTATACTCTAATTTAGGTTTATGTCTGATGCAGCCGTTGCTTTAATCTGGAAATTTTGTCATGTTTAAAAAATGCTTATGTGTTAACTGTACCATCACTTTGCTAGTTAACCTCAATTATAGTTCTATACCACACAAACCCGTGTCTCCTGCGCCAAGGCCATGATGCATGTATGCATGGCACGCTATTTTTTTTTTCAATTCCCTAACCCGAAATTCCTCACGACTTCATAAATGCTAATCCTTACCACATAATGAATGAAACATAAACCAAAAGTTGTCATTCTGGGACTTGACATTCAAGATACAACAAGAATGGACACAGTGATCGTGGTAATATTTCGATTCTACCTCAAAGTCGTTTTCAAACCAAAATAAATTACAAAACATGCTGAGCTCTATATATGTGTGTACAATCCAGGAAAACATCATCGCGAATTAATTCAGACAACGATAACACTGGCTTGCAAATTGGCTTGCTTTATCTGTTATCGTCATCTGGATTAATCGGCAATGATGTCTTCCTGGATTGTATACCTATATAGAGAGAGAGAGATTAGCATGTTTTGTAATTTACTTTGATTTGAAAATGACTCTGAAATAGATTCGAAAAATTACCACGATCACTGTGCCCATTCTTGTTGTGCCTTGAATATCAAGTTCCAGAATGACAATTTTCGGTTTATTTTTCATTCTTTATTTACTTAAATTGTCATTCCGTTATTGTTTTTTTTTACCCAATAAACTTACGTTATTGTTTTTTTTTAACCCAATAAACTTACCAGGTATTCTCCTGTTTTTAAGAAGTATTGATGTTTATAAAAGAGTAACTTGTTTCGTTGACGACGTTGCCACAGTAGGAATAAGATACCAAAAACCAAGAACAAAACAACAACGCTGGCAGCAATTCCTATTATAGCTCCTGTTCCCAGTCCACTTGAAGGCGAATTAAATTGCCTTGGAGAGGGACCTAAAAGAGAAGAAGTTGTGTCCAATTCAAATGAAATGAAACTTTGTAATTCATTTTAAGTTAGTGCTTTATGAGGCTTGATGATTCAGTTCGCTTTCAATTGTGAGAAATCAACCTCAATACTAAATGCTGAACACTAATCTAGTTCATGTGGGAGCTTGGTATATATCAGAAGACCAACAAACGTTCGTCAAGCTCGTTTCTTCAGAAAAAACGATTTCTGAGCCCGAGACGGGAATCGAACCCTGTCCATGCGTTCAGCATTTAGTATTTCCATCATTACCATCATGTCGTGACTTCCGCTTAGGCAGTACATATGACAAACCTGCACCTTAGCTCACCATCTGAGTCGTGGTAGTTCAATGGTTAGAGCGTCTCACCGATCATTGCGGGTTCGATTTCCGTCTAGGGCTCAGAAATCGTTCTTCTGAGGAAACAAGCTTAACGAGCGTTCGCTGGTTGTCTGATAGATACCAACCTCCGACATGAACCAGATTAGTGTTCAGCACTCAGCATGAACAACCGTTGTTACTTCATTAATTCTCAACAATCTTACTGAAACAATGAAGAACGACCTTGTTGGTTTGACAATGGCATTCATCAATGATTATGTTCTTGCAACATAGTTTAGCCAAGAGTACAGAAACTACCTGGGAAATTTTTGCGTGGGTAGGTAGGTAGGTGGTACCGCAGCAGATCTCAGATCGGAGAATTACGCGGGATATGTTCATTGGCAGCAGTAATATCAATATCCATACATTTAACAATTATACCTTGAGCTTAAGTCGAGGAGCGTAGCGCCTAGTTAGCTACGAAATTATATACGACCATATATGAGCTATTCTGCCATCTAATTGGTTCTCTTGCTAGCAAGCTAAAGCCCATTTATCACTAGTAATGAAAACCAAAATGGCGGACGGTTTTGCTAAAGTAAATCAGCAAGAAAAGGGTGAATTTCATTCGAATTGTTAAGTCTTTATATGGTGGTTGTCTATATAATAAATAAACATATACACCCGAGGCAGGTGAACAGAGGAATTCCTTATGGACAAGCACTTAGACTTAGAGAATTTGCGAAACTGACGAAGGATTTGAAAACAAACTTAAGGAAATGAAACAAAATTTTATTAAACGTGGACTTAATAGATTTTTGGGTTCTCAGTTTGCCCAAGCCAAAGCTAAAAGTAGAGGTAGTGTCGTTCGCAAGGAAGCGGGACATTCACAGGTAAATAGGATCTCTTTAGTGTTAACTTTCCATCCAGCATTATGTGGGTTTAAGAAAATTAACGGTTCGCTTTGGTATATTTTACTTGTATCGCAGGACATGAAAAAAGTCTTTCTTGAAAAACCTCTGGTGGCATACATAAGGCCTAGAAACCTCAAAGACAATCTTGTAAGAGCTAAACTTAGTGGAGAAACCAATGTGAATAGGGGTATAACGAAATGTGGCAAACCAAGATTATCATTAATTAATTAATTAATTGACTAATTAATTAATTAATTCACCATCATTGCTCGCTTGGCCTTGTAGCTCAGTTGGTAGAGCGTCGTTCTAGACACACGAGGTTCGAGGGTTCGATTCCAGCCGTGATCATGTAGAGTTTTTCTCTGCTTACCCGGTATGGTTCGTACATGCTCGTTAGAAAGTAAAACCTTAGTATATATAATAACATACACGAGCAGACACTCCCACATTCATTCATATATATATATATATATATATATATTGTAAAGTGCTAAAGTATATTTACTAAGATCACTTTATGATATTTGTACAGTATGTCGAAAACATACTGCGTTTAGTTTGCTCACGTCGTAAGTTGACCTGAGTTGTTTTTGACAGTTATGTTCGTTGAGTTCAGTTAGTTCTTTCAGTCCGGTTTTATGGTTGTAACCTCGTTTTGAACAACTTTTATCATTAATAAAGCTTATTCCTCCTCTCAGAAATAGAACTTCTTTTACGTGAGACTCTATTTATTCGCGATCATAAATCTTCTCTAAATGGAAATATTAGCACTGCGCCACTTTTTCTTTTGTAATTCTTTCCTTGTAATCGTATCCCATTTTGACTGTTAATTATTCATAGTTTTGTCACATTGTAACTGGATATCTAGGCTTTCTGCACTTATGTAATTATTATTCTCTGAAGATGCTGTGTTAACAACGAAACGTTAGAAACTTTAATAAATATTATGATTTCATTTGTGTTTTACTGTGATGGCTTTTGTCAAAATATTATGCTGGGCATTGACGTTCATACTAAGATTACAATTCCCGCCTGGTATATATATACATGTCCAACAAAATGTAACCAAAAGGCTACACAAGTGACTTGAATAAATAGAGCGCTCGATACCATTACAGGTAGGGCGAAAATAATACAAATAGAGACAAATGTTTCGCTGTCGCTACTCCGAGTTTCACGCACTCTGGCGATCATCAGGCAACTGACAGACTGTTTAATTATTCACACAATAA
>JBAHVQ010000127.1:115985-135569 GCA_036872915.1 Nanipora kamurai
GAACCGTTTCGGCCTTTTGGGCCTCATCAGTGTAGTGCTGATGAGCAGGATGAAAGTAACTGTATTTACAGTCACCTATATATATATATATATATGTATATATGTATATATATATGTATATATCAAAATAGCAAATTGCAAAAATTCTGGCACAAAATATGTCAACATATAAACATATCAAGAGTTTTGTCTTCTTGTAATTTCTATAATGCCACAATTTCGGAAGATAAGCAATGTGATAAAAGCTCAATTTAATGACCAGCCGAGGGTATTAACCTGGGTTGTAGGATTTTGAGTAACAGTTTCAAGTCTTTTATATGTCTGTAGTACCTATTCATGATGTGTTTGTTTGCCAGAATTTTTGCAATTTGCTGTATATATACATATTTAGAAAAATTATTTGATTGATTTATTTTTGATGTCCCTCGGCTGGAGGAAGACCGTTCTGTATCTATTTATATATACATATATACATATAGCTTTCGACTTGGTCCTTCGGGTCTTCGTCAGAAGTAATGATTAACTGGACCATGTGCTTCGCTTTCTTTACCCATGAGTCTCTGTGATCGTAAGCGGCAGGTCGCGTAAGCAAGGAATCATAAGCGCAAGTCGTCATCTACAAGATCGACTACGTCAACAAAGCAATTAACAAACTTCAGAACATAAACTCCTACCAATCTACAACTCGAAACCTATCCCACTAAGACAAAAGACTCTAAGACAATTAGACAACTCTGCCTTCCGACCGAATTTCACTTCAAAGACTCGTACTACAGACAAGTATCTGGCACCCCTATGGGATCGGCCCTTTCCAGTTTTCTTGCCGAAGCAGTTAGGCAAGATCTTGAAAAGAGAGTAGTAAGAGACAACAGCGACATCGAATTATGGGACAGATATACTGACGACGTATACTTGATTGTAAAAATCAAAATCAGTGACGTACTACACGACATCAACAACGTGACAACCAACATCACTTTCACAATGAAGAAGAACTAGGGACGGCAGCTTATAAACACAGGTATACCGAAAGAAGACCCACACGGACCAAATACTCAACTACGAAATTAACCGACCAATCCAACACAAAATCAGCTGCGTCCAGACTCTCTTCAACCGAATTGAAACTCACTGCAACACTCAACAAACCAAACAAGACGAACGAACCTTCCTCTATCAGAATTTCATGAAAAACCGCTTCCATAGGAACTTTATCAGCAAATTCAGAACACCGAGAAAACGAAACCCGAACAGTATAGCACAACGTCCCGACCAGAAAGAACAACGAAAGAAAAGAATAGCCTTGCCTTATATCCGGACTGTATGAGAAATAACATCCAGGCTGCTAAGACAACATGAGATAGAGGTAGCACATAAACCATCACACAAGCTTGCGACCAACTTTACACAGCACAAGGACTCCATCAGTATCCCAGACCGACGCAATGCCATCTATATGTTCCCTTGCCGTAGCTGCGACAAACAGTACATTGGAGAAACATCAAAGGAAATTGAAACACGACTGACCGAACACCAAAAGGCTATCAGACGACATGACCCGAGATCTTCACTGCCGGAGATTCTGCCGATTAAACAGCCAATCACATCCGACGACACGAAACAGGCAATGAAAACGCCGCACCTTCCAACAGACCAATCAGACGCTCCCACCGCTTACGATTGCAGAGACTCATGGGTAAAGAAAGCGAAGCACATAGCCCAGTTAATCATTACTTCCGACGAAGACTCCAAGGACCAAGTCGAAAGCTCAAGTAAAGCTTACCGAATCCCGAGGACAAGGATTATTCAACTTTCAGTTATGCCTGGATATTTATACATATGCATATACATATACACATACACATACACATACACAGACACATACACATATACATATACATATACTGTCTATCTCACCCAGTCTGCTTTGCAGTTTTACTGGGGAGATGACAAACAATGCAGTGCCTGGCTACCATCAGCAACTGTGGACAGCTGTTTCGCCCTATGTGCTGACGAGCCTCAATTCCGTACAGCAATACTCAACTTGTAGCTGAGACGACCAATTTTTAATATTTTCAGCCTTCCATGTATTAAATGCGTATTCTCGTTTCTGCTTTTCAGGTAAATGATGCCACTTTTGAAATTCCTGATTTTTCTACCAACGTGAAAGGAGTTGTGTGGGAGAGCTATCCATTTGATAAGGTGCGTAATTGTACTTCTCTAGTGTAAAATAGTGCATATCTCTGACGATTTATATCTGACTCCTCTTTGCAGGATATTTTTTGTATATTCGATGAAGACAAGGTGTACACTTACATCTTTTACCGAGAGACAGTTCAAGGTAAAATGGTAAACCTGCATGACAGGCTGCATTGTAACGTTTATGAACTTGATCAGAGAATAAGAGAACCATACTTACATCTTTTACAGTGAGACAGTTGAAGGTAAAATGGCAAATTTGCATGGTAGATTGCTTTGTAAGGGTTAGGAACTTCATCAGAGAATAGGAGAACCGTATCTAATTAGAAATAGTTTTCTGCCTTCTATTTACTCTAGAAATTGATTGAAATTCTGATTGAAAGTATGATTGAAAGTATTTACTATAGTAAATAGCTGCTGTTGGGCTTTCTGAATATCTGATGATTCTAGGTTCTTTTCAACATTATTATTTTATCACGAAATTGTTCTTATCCAGTTTGTTTTCATTAGTCTGGAAAATGGTACTCTTGTAAGCTTTATCTGTGCCCTCTCACACACCAGTGGGACTAGAGTACCCAGTACGTACGTTTTAAGAATTTTATGAGTTACCGCAAATGCTTTTGTGCACGTGCGCCAGAACTGGACTCAGTATTATCTGCAACTCTTTGATGCTCGGGACTCTTTATTGCTTTAACCTCCTTCAACTAGACAAATATTCGCGAAGAAATATCCATTTTAAGTCTTACATCAACAGCGACCGCGAAAGCGGGTGGACACGGATGGCGAGTGTACAACACTTTTATTTTCAAAGTGATTAATTAGGTATTATGTGTGCAAATAAAGCTACAAATTAAAACGTTACGCCTTTACTAGCACGATAAGTATTGGTAAATGTAAACATCCCAAAATAAACTTAGGAGATCCTGTAAAAAAATATGTCGCCCGATGAAGCATCTGGTAAATGGATTTCAACGGTTAACGATCGCATAATTTTGAAAGGAGTACTAATTAAGAGTAGTTTAAGTTATTGACCCTTTAGTTACTTGGTACAGGTTTTCTAGTCAGTAACACGGCATACGCCTAAAATACAGAAGCAAAGAACCGATCGTCAACAATCAGACTGTTGTTCCATGAGGAAGGATTGAAACGAAAAATCTCAGGATTGCTTAAAAATAAGTAAATGTTAAAAAGAAATTTTGTTTTCCTTGCGAATAGTAATATCCATTGAACGTTTTTAACCGTTAACATACAGAAACATGTCTAGTTTCACATTATTCAGCGTTATTGTAATTCCGTAGCCTAGGCTGTGACAAATACAAACGGAAAAGGCGAAATCAACGGAAAATAGAATTACCTCCGCCTACCTAGCCATATGTAATCTTTAAAATGCTACTAATACCACAGATTATCCTCAGGTAGTGCAGTGTTTCTAATAACGTCAAGTGAACGCTTATCAGGTATCTTGTTCACTTTTTTGTCAACAGTTGACGGTGTTCTTCGCATTTCCTATTTTCAGTGTTTTATCTTGAATATGCTGGTTATTGTTTCCAGGTCCGCGATGTATGATGGCTGGAACCACAAAGCTACCTTTTGCGCATTATCCTTTGGTTCTTCATAATGGAGAACTGACATGTCAAACACAGAATGGGAAGGTAAGATAACAAGAAAGATGACTACATGGCTACGTGATCCTAACACTCGTTTACTTGAAAATAAAGTTTTATTTATTTGTTTAATTTATTTAGTATTTATTTATCGATTTATTTTTGTATATTATTTATTAATTTGTTTACTTATTAATATATTTATATATTTTTTAATTGTATTATTAACCACGTTAAAACACGAAAGTCTTTCAGTATTAAACTACATGGTTTTAAATACCCATTTTAAATATTATAAATGAGAAAAATGACGTACAATCAACTTAAATTATTAACAGGATTTTTACATAAGGTAAATACACATAGACGAACAGACAACGTTCGACAAAATCGGGCTCAGAAATCGTTTTTCTGAGATCATGACCTTGACGAACGTTCGCTGTCATTTGATATACTCCAAGCTCCCAGGTGAACAACATTTGTGTTGAGCTTTCATGAAATTTGCTGATTCGTATATATCGTCATTAATTAATGTGAACATTTGCAATATGTTTCTTAAAACTACTAACAGATTATTTGATGATTCACGATCAGTATATTATCTGTGTTATTAATGCCTTTTTTAGACTGTGGGTATCCGCCTGTCAAGTCACTCATTTCTTGAAAAACCTCAGGGTGTTCCTGCATCAGAGGTAAATATTAACGTTCATTAACTGTTAGCTAAGACTTCGGTTACCGCTATATTGAATTGTAAAGTGTCTAAGTTCAACAGCTCGACGTAACTTATAAGCTGGGAATCTTAAAAATAACGTTACTTGGAACTAATGTAAATCATAATATGCGAAAATAACTGAAGTAATTTGATTTGTTTATTTCTTATGGACTGGAGGCCCCTCATCACCTCAGACAGTATTTTCCGACGTGTTTCGTGAAATTCCAGGGTATTCCTTGTTTTCCTGGTATTTGAAGATTTTTGACAAAAAAATGGTAAATAATCTCTCAAAGACATCATCCTTATCACCCAACAAGCTCTTGTCTATACCTCCTGTAATGTGCTGTTTTTTGGATCTCAAAAAACAAATGCAAATCATATATGAGCGTGGCTCCTCTGAGAAAATTTCTATGTCAGTATTATAGACATTTTAAACGCCTAAGCAATGCAGATGACCCTTAGTTATGTTACCTTATGCCTTACATGTTCTATCTTTAATTTTTGTTCTAACCAAGTAAATGTATATACTAATATTTAGTGTTTCAAGAGGCACTTTAGTCTATCATTTATCATAAATTAATCATTGAGCATAGTTCAACGCTATAATAATGTTTGATATGATCCCTAATTTTACTTGGCATCTTGTTTGTAGCTTTCAGCGTCGTTCAAGCAGTGTCTTGTTCTGAAAAGGTAGGCTATACTGTAGGATAAATTAAAACCGTAATACAACTAAAGTGAACTGGAACGTTATTTGAAAAACAGCCAATATTCTTAAACCTTTTCAAACTTCGTTTTTCGAACCCAATACGTGGTATAGCTCTTCATCGTAACAAATATCTACGATTTTGACAGCAATAAGCCTGCAGAACTATAATGAAGTAACCCCGTAGCAACTTAATAGCCTGCAGACTTGCTGCAAACCTATTGCCAAGCAAGACATTTTGTTAACAAGCTGTGACATTTTTCGTGTATACTGGACAAAAGCAAAAGTGAACACGAACTTTGGGAACCAGATACTACAGTCTTCGTACATGCGAAGCTTTCAAAGTGAGGTCCAGATCTTATAAATTTCATCATCTATATATATAATATAATAACATCTATTTCTCGATCGATAAGGGAACCTATTTGCCTTCGCTATTTTCGTGCAGACCATGCTTCTTCGCCGCTAAATCTGGACGAAAACCTCAAGCAAATACTTTCCCATGCAGACCTCTCACTCGGTTAATAAGAAATCAACATCCTGTCTCGTTAACTTATGAATTACCGGGTGTAACCCTGGTTTTGTAGATTTAATGATGCTTGGGCCATATGTAGAGTCCTGGATAAGAAAGATGCTTGGATGGAATTGGCTAGATGTGCCATGGAACATTTAGAGGTTGAATTAGGTAATTATATCTATAAGTGTTGGGTAAATCACTGCGACACCATCTCCCATTACAAGCATTACAATCATTAATACAACTTATAACATATAACTGGGTTACATACTCATTACAGTAAGTAGTAGACATCTTGAAGCTTTTTGCCACCCGTCCTACGGTTCCCTATTTCATTTTGTTTTAGGGTTGCAAGATTTATTGGCAGTCACATATTCTATACAAGATCAATTTTTACTGAGTTCTAACAACATGGCGACAGCGTAGTGTGTTACTCGCTTGGAGATTTAATCATCCTGACATTTTTTGAGGGCGATTTTTGCTCTAATTGCATTGCGTGTCGGAGCGACTACGCGTGCGATATACACAATGCTATGTAAGTCAACGATTCAACACTACAGAGAGAATATTGACTGGGCACGCAGACAATCGCAGCCTATAGCGGTGGTTATATGCTTGAATTCCAAAACCCCTTAAATTTTTCACAAATAGTTTATTTTCAAAATACATTGGCATTTTGGTCCCGTTAGGGTTGTATTCCACAAAAAAATAGGTTTTTAAAATAACGCTTCTACCCAATTTTTTTTTTGTATAACATAATACATACAATAAAAATTAACACGAAAATATGGTTTTCGATCACGTAGTTACTATGGTAACGAAATTATTGGTCCCAATTATGATTTTAATGGCTTGACGGTAAAAAGGATAGGTCAAAAAGTAATTGCAAGAAAATTGCAACAAAGACAGTGATCTAATACAAAAGGTTAAAACAATATCTTAAACCTAAAAAACGTTCAGTTTTGCTTTTAAAAATTCAATATTTTTCATAATACTCAAAATAAGCACTGTGTTGAAATAATTACAAGATCATTAACCAGGCATTCTCCAACCTATTTACATTATTTTAGGTTCATAACACAGAACAATAATATGTGCTTTTACAGTGAAAATTCCAAAGAAATCCCTTAAATACTTTTTGAGGTACTTTTTGTAGCGTAACGTGAGCAATGGCCAAATTGATGCCCAAGCAAAACATGCGTGAAGTTTTCCGTTGCTGTGGCCTAACAAAAAGGTTATAAAAAACACATTTTCTAAAAAAAAGGAAATCATATCAAAGTTAAGATAAATTGTCAAGGCATCCAATCATTGATTTTTCAAGAAGTTCAAAATTGCAGAAGTTTTCAAAATTCGTCAAAAAAAATTTGATATTTTTTTGTTGATTACTTCTCTTGTACACTTGCCTGAATGCAAAGCATAAATGTATGTTGCACAACTCCATTGTATTATTTGGCATCATCCTACAATTACAAAAACCTTGCTTTATTTCAGGTCATTTTTCTTTCCCTACCAGTTCTTTCCCTTACATAACACCTCATGCTTGAGTTGAGAATGAGAATGTGTCAGACTGAAACATAAAGATCTGCAGAATGTTGCGCCGGGATTTATTTTTTGAGGTTGACACAAGTGGTTTCGTCAACGAATTTTGGTCGAAAAGGGACGGATTCACAGTATGTATTTGATGAACCATAATCTTACTCCAAATAAAACCTGTCTTTTCATTCTTTTTTTTATGAAAAAAGCTATCAAAGTCTTTCGAAAGCTGGAAGATGTCGCAATGGTTTTGTCATTAGAGGAAATTAAGGTGATGTAGTTGTCTTTTCATCTCCCACTCGGTTTACTATTTGTTTTATTTGATTTTCTTACTCTTTGGTCAGCGAATTTCCCCATGTACAGATTGGCAAACCAATTAACTGGGGGATCCGAGGTTCTACCATTTAACATCGTTGTCCGAGCAGACGCGGTAGTGTTACCATTCACTGATATCGGTGCAAAAGCAGCACGTCGTCTTCAATTATTTGAAGACCTTGAGCAGCGGTTCAACCATAGATTAAAGATCGACTTCCCAGCTCAGAATAAAGTGTGGTAATCTCTTCACTGCAGCAGCAATTGAACCTGTCATTTAGACAATTTTGTTTTAGATCTATTTTATTCTATTTCAACATATTTTTACATTCTATTTCAAGCATAATCCATTTACGGCAGTTATGTTTTATCTTTACACCATTTCAAATATGCCGAGGGAGCAAGAGATTCCCGACGCAGGAAATCATCTCCCATCTCCCATAACGTTTCCGACAGGGGGCTAATGGAAAATTTTGATATTTTAAAGTGAGTCGAGATCTATTTTCGGCAAACTAACTTCAGATTTTTCAAAAACATCTCTCCACAAAAGGCTGATATAAAGTCATTTCTGAAGATTGTTCCTCGATAAATTCATTAATTTTTTAAATAAATTTTAAAAGTTTTTTCGGTGCTGGGGCTATTATCCCCCAGCCATCCCTGATTTGAAGTTTTCTAGCAACAAGCGGTTCAGTAAAGTTTATTTAATGAATCTATTTCATTGGTATAGAAAAGTCTCAGCTACCTAAATGAATGTCGCTAATGCAGTAGTAGATCTTTATGGAAGACAATCGTTTACATCTCGTTTTCGTTACATCTTCTTACACTTTTCAAAGAGGTCCTTGACTGCAGATAGTGATTTTTTTCTAATCCTGCTTGTCTTTGTAGGAAGTATTTTTTCCATCACACTAATAAAATTAAGAGTTAAACGTTTCCTTTCATGATTTCAAATTCAGGATGTCGAAGATAAGAGCCTCCTCTCGGGATATATTGCCATGTTTATGGAGAATTACAATTTGGCACAGGTATATGCGTATAGATTCACAATTATCCTACGCTACTACAGTCAACTTAAAAGGTGTCAAATTGTCAACATCAAGATATACTATTTTGCTGTTTTTATGAGAGGAGACTTTTATTTTAGGACTCCTCGCTAAACTATTTAAAAACCAAAAAGAAATACATATATTTTTAATGTCATAACAAAATCGAAACTTCTCTTAAATATAGTCTTAAGGTGGCTTTTATAAAGATCACACTTAATGACAGGTAAATAAATGATACGCTGGAGTAAAATATTTTTTATGACTTCATTGTACCGTCATGAGAAATTAACAAACACCGAAATGGAAATCAAGTCGAACTGAACTTATATTAGTCATGTGCAAAATTTCATTACCATACATGACCATTATCAAAAATGTTGTGTTGGTGAAATCTGCTACATTCCAGGCTTTTCTCGATCAATTTTTTTCTCTGACTTTAGGAATTATTAATGTCTTCAACTAACCCATCAGCTGCATTGGAGGTAACAGATACAATATTGGCCGCCGTATGCGAGCCATGTATAGTAAATCCCATACAGCTCGGACACTAATATTAAACGTGATTTATGATACAAATACATCCAAATGTCTATTTTTAGCAACTGTTTTAGAAGATACAAGCGATTTGAACCGAGAAAATATAATGAAAAGTTTATGTTAAAAGAATTACGAAATTTCTTTATCCGATATAGCCAGTACATTGTGCGAAAGAAGTTGAAAGGTTTTTAACTGAAAATGAGATTTGAATGTTGAATCATAATTTTCGCCGTTAGTGTTGATTAAAAAAGCTTGGTATGAAGCTACGGTGGGATTGATGTTTTGAGCGTAGAAGACGAAACGAGGCAAGGTAAGGGAAAGAGCGGGGGAAGGTAAAGAATAGCAAGGAAATATCAGAGTGCGGAAAAGGAAAGTAGGATCGTTGTCTGTATTCATACTACAAGTATTCTAAATGTCTTTGAGTTTAAATTAAGTGTTTGAAAGAAGGTCTTAAGTTTCTAATGGAAAGTGTCGTTTGAATGCTAAATTTCTGACATATTTACAGTGTCGGGCAAAACGGCAGTAATTTTGCACCTCAAACCATTTCGATATTTATAGCTCCAATAAATCTGGCATATTTTTAATTTTTTTACCTTAGGTCTTGGATAACATAACACTTCATGTAAAACCCAATACATACATTTAAAAAGTCGTGCTTAGTAAATGTCACTGAAACTGATCCTTTACCAATTTTCTAAATGTAAAATGCTTAACTGTCAACAAAAATTTCTTTCGATAGATGCGCCGAGACTTGCTACACTGGGACCAAGCTCTTGAATTAGCCAAAAGTCTGGCTCCAGATCAAATTCCCTTCATTTCTTATGAATATGCACAACAGCTAGAATTTACGTAGGTTTTTTAAAATTTAAATGCATGTGAAATTTCTGTACATTAATGATCGAGTATGCTGAAGCTCATCTTCCTTAAGGAGGCTCCCTAGGATAATTTTTAATAGGAGACTGGTAACTAAATATGGCTGGGAACGCATGCGTACATAGCGATCTTCTTGTCGCATCGTTATTCTATCACGACAGCACCGCACGCGTCACTACAAATGTGAAATCTTTGGATGTTTGCTTCCGCGAATTTTTTTAAACTTCGTAAATTAAAACAAACAGTGCAAGCTCAACAACATATCTAATTTTCAAAATTTTTCATTCGACAGAATTTTTTGAAATTCACTGAGTCTGTTGCAAAAAATCCTCTTTGACAATCTCCCCTGATGTTCTGCTATTATATTCTTTAATGGAATACCTAACCTTATACTAATTTTCAGAAAAATTCACCGAAGATATCCGAAGATAATATGTCTTAAATGTAATAATCGTAAAAATATGCCGATGTTCCAGCGTTATTATTACTATCTTAACAACCGGAAATTGTTCAATTCTACAAATATCTCGTGTTTATCATGCTTCTTCTGCAGTTAGACACACTTTATACCAAACTTACAGCTATTTTAAAGATAGAAATGCCCACCAATGAAGACCGTGCTAATTACATCCTGTAAACATAGAAACTCTGGGGAGCCACCTTAACTTGACCCTTCAAAATATTTGGAGAGGTTTATAAAGAATTGCTGAACTTACAATTACTCCATTCATTTAACTATCTTTAGTGGTGATTATGGAAATGCATTACTACATTATGAAAAAGGAATAACCAAGCTGCCAGAGGTACTGTTACAACGTTTATAATGATTGATCGACATTTTGTAGTTTTGAACTGGCGTCTCGCTGTTTTATAAATAGCAAATTCGTCGTTAAAATCGGTAGACTACCCTACAGAAACGACTTTCTAATATGTGTAAGATACGTTTAGATTTCACATGGTTTTGTTCTACGGATGCTGGGATTGTTCGGATATTTGAAAAACTGTCTAACCATTATCAGGTACACCATCACCCCACATATTAACAATCAGTTATGGTTGTCACCATTAGATAAGCTCTTTAATACAATCTTTATTCATTCTTTTGAGAGTTTGCTTCCAGAAAGCGTAGCATCTTTTTGCTGATTGTTTCAGAAGTAAAACTGTTTTCCTTTAAAAAAGGCTGACACATCTGTCGTTACTCATAAACGTAAAACTTCTCGCTATTGTCGCTCATGAGGTTGACCTTAGGGGAAAACCACCCAATGAAACGACCATAATTCCAAGTTATACTTATTACAGATGTTCCTTTGATGAGTCTGTCCTCGTCTTTCTGTTCTCCCTTTTTTATTTTAAAATATTCAAAAGTTTTCAAGTGACAATGCACGTTGACATAATGCGCAGAACTCCAATGATCACCCTGATCAAAAGTCATGAAAACATTGATCCAAGTGGAAACTTCAAGAAAGATTGGTCTTCAGTTTTTGACATTTTATGTGAAATTAACTAACGAAAACTCCCATCATACACTTCGCCGCTGAGTTTGACTGGAAGCTATTTTCAGGACATAAGATATATTTGAATGAACACGATTGATGAAGTTTTTAAGATGATTATTTTTTATTGTTCGATTTTAATGTTTTCATCGATATTTTGTTTTAACCAAAGTCGAGATTATATCTTTATTAATGATACGAATATTAAGTATAATGATACGTAAAAGAACTTGGCCAAACGCTGCTCGAAACAAACCTGGTATAAATTTTTTCAAACCTAACTCGTCAGACATTAAGAAGACGAATCTCCAAGAAACCATTGTCGACCCTTCAATTATTTAGCGAAAGAAATTAGATAACACAGACCTTATCGCCAGAACATATCAAACTCCAAAAGGGTCAGGGAACTGCCGAAAGACTTAAGATAGTAAAACTGATGATTCGAGCGAAGGCCGTTCATCGAACCTGCACCGGAACTTACGCCAGAGGTATGACTTTCAGATTAATGAAAAATGGTTTGAGCATGAGCCTGAAAAGATCCAAGAGAACAATGAAGCAATGATCTTGTGGGATTTCCATGTCGAAACTGACAGGTGTATTCAACACTGCAGACCAGACAGTGGTTGACAGACTTAAGAACAAGTGTTTCATTATAGATGTAGCCATTCCAGTGGACCAGAATATCAACTTCAACGAGTTTGAAAAGGTAGATAATTATGCTGAAGTTCGCCTGGAGATAGAGAAAACATGGAAGCTGAAAACCAAGGTTATCCCCGTGGTCATTGGCGCCCTGGGCTCTATCCTGAAGGAGCTGAAAGGATATTTCGTACAACTTGGAATCAGAGTAAATGTCAATATCTTGGAGAAGTCGGCATTACTAGGGACAGTTTATATATTGAGAAAGGTGCTTTCTTTCTGAAGTCTCAAGACTTGATAGCAAGCACTATTATTGTCCAGCCTTAAATGCTATGAATGTCAGTGAATGTTATAATTATAATAATAATGATAATAATAATAATAATCTTCTCCTATAACTATAACTGTCAGGTTCGTGGGAGATAGTATGGAAACATAGAGGATGGAGTTAACATGTGAGGGAGCCTTTGGGTGAAGTCCGGATGAGAAGAGGGATTTTTGAAGGAGATAGTTCATCACCAATACCATTTTTTCTGAGCACGGTACCACTGACGTTGGTACTGAGAAAAACAGGAATTGGTTATGAGTGGGGTTTACGATTAACCATTCGTTATACATGGATGACCTTAAATCGTTCGGAAAGTCTGAGGATCAAATCGATTCACTGATCAGTACAGTAGATATTTTCAGTAAGGATACTGGTATGGAGTTTGGTTTAGAAAAGTGCAGAACTCTTACATTGAAAAGAGAAAAGGTGATAAAAACAGGTGGTGTGGTGCTGCCAGATGGAAACGTGATGAGGCAAATTGAAGAAGGATACAAATACCTCGGAATTATGGAGATGGATCAGATCATGGAAAGTACTATGAAAGCAGCATTCATTAAAAAGTATTAAGTGGAGACTGCGATTGATACTAAGGTCACAATTAAATGGCCAGAACAAGATACTTGCAATAAACTCATGGGCTATATCTGTGTTACGGTACGGAGCTGGGGTGATTAATTGGAATAAAGAAGAAGTGGAAAAGCTTGATAGAAAGACAAAAAAACTGATGACAGTCTATGAAGCTTTGCATCCAAAAAGCGATGTTGACAGGATTTGTCTGCCCAGGAAAAAAGAAGGAAGAGGTCTGACTAGCTGTAAATAGTGTATTAGGAGTGAGGAGAATAATTTTGGCTGGTATATGAAGAACAACGTAGTGCCATTGATACAGGGAGTAAAGGTAACCCGGGTAATTGAAGAGCAGGAAACTGTAAGTACGGAAGAGTTCAAGACATGGAGAATGCCTGAAAGCGAGATGGCATGGAGAAACAAGGTTATGCTAAATTGATAAATGGGATACATAGAACTGGCTGAGGAGATCAGATTTGGAAGTGAAAACTGAGGCTTTGATATGTGCTGCTCAGGAGCAGGAGCTACGTACAAACTATGTCAAATTCAATATAGATAGGACTGGGGACTCCCCGCTATGCAGGATGTGTGGCCGAAGAGGAGAAAGTGCGAGCCACATTGTAAGTGAATGCAACAAATTGGTACAACATGAGTATAAGAGGGTACATGACAATGTGGCAAGAATTTTACACTGGAAAATTTGTGAGAGGTATAATCTTGCACGAGCAGAAAAGTGGTATGAACATCAACCTGAAGTAGTAGTCGAATTAGATGATGTAAGCGTATTATGGGACTTCAATATACAATGTGACAAGGTTCTAGAGGCAAAAGGTTCTTGAGTTATCAAGACGACACTATTGTTCGGAATTTGTTTCTTCCTTTATTTCTAGAGGCAAGAAGACCAGATATAGTTATAGCAGAACATCGGGAAAGGAGTTGTAAAATGTTAGACATAGCAGTGCCTAATGACAACAGAGTCTGTTTAAAGGAACAAGGGAAGATCGAGAAATATCAAGAATTAAAGTGGGAAATCCAAAGGATGTGGAAACTGAGCAACGTTGAAGTTATTCCAGTGGTAACAGGGGGCACTAGGAACAGTTTCTAAGAGGATACAGTCATGGATAACGAAGATAGATGTTAAAGTGAGGGTGAGGCAATTGCAAAAAACCGCATTATTAGGGACGGCAAGTGTACTAAGGAAAGTGCCTGATACAGCAAGAAGGAATATCTAGGGGACCTCTGGTGATTTGTTATTACCCGCTCCTTTAGTATATCTCGGCACGACATCTGCCTGCGTAAATAATAATAATCATAGTAATAATAGTAATAATAATGGTAGTAATGATAATTTTATAATAATAATGATAACAATGGTAACGATGATGATAATGATGAATACGATAATAATAGTAATAATAATAATACTAATAATAGTGACGATTTTAATAAGATATGCAAACTCGTAAATTTTGTTAGTCTTTACAATAGGCTACACAGAACAGTAGCTGTCTAAATTATAATAACAATAGTAACAATTGAGCTATTAAATCGGGATGGTAATAATTGAGCCCCTAAATGCTTAGTTTATTTCCAGAGTGTTTCTAGAGACCGTGGTAATTCTTGTCTTTGCATGCAACTTTCGTGCGACTGCCAGAACATCATTTTTCGATTAGTTCCTGTGTAGCTGGGGTAACATATCGCGTACAACGTTTGTAAGCGTATTTTGTTCTGGTCGTTCCTTTTTGGTCGGTGACAAAGCAACTTTCCACTTAAAAACATCATCTCGATTCTTGCAGGAACATGAGCACGATGAAGCATGTTTAGGAGGAGTCGCGCGAATGTCAATAAGGATGGGCGACATTCGTCGGTAAGTATTTTTGTCGACTTTATTGAGTGGTAGCGTAGATATATCCTTATAAACATGACTGACAATTGTTTGTTTAACGCTCCTCCACTTCCGTTAAATAAGTAATAGATCAACCTAACTTTATCTTACTTATCAAACGGACGCATCTAAATAGCCATCTTTTCAAACTATTTTTCAAGTTGGATTGATTTTAGCTTAGTACATTGAATAAAAATTTTATGTAAATCAAGGCGAAATCTCTTATCGATTTACACATATTGATTAACCATTCATTTCTTTTGAATTTTCCTCATGAATTATCAATGAGTTTGATTAGTGGTAAATACAATGACCCGATAAAACATTGTTGCTCGTTTATTAAACATTACATAAAGATTGGTCGCTCATATTTTCACTATTACGTACAGTACAATCATTTTCATTGTAACCTTTAAAATCTCATCTGCAATATAAGGTGGTGCTACAAAATACAAACGCTGAAAAGCTATCGCTTGGTCATTAACCTTCACTCGTTACAGGGAGCTACCACCAGGATATCCTAATATCCAAATTGCTAAGGAAAGAATACAATTGTCCTTGTTTGAATCTGTCACAAGACTGCAAAAGATCCTGGTTCCAAAAATGACGAACCTGGATCTAGTCTTTTTTGCTAAGTACGTTTTTTTGCCAGTAGAATTTCGATACTTGTTTCAACAGGCTTTGTCAAGGATTGACGAGAAGTCTTAACTCTGGGTTTGGACTTCTGTTTTCTTAATTTCTCATAAATAGAAAACAGGTAGGAGGAACAATAATGACATAATTTTACCTGACTTGTTACGCTCATTTCACAAGTATGTGTAAGTCGGTTGACGGTCATCGACAAATGTCGAAAAGTTCGAAATCAAAATCATTTTATTTGCACGACGTATGGAATAAATTTATAATAATAAGCAATTACCTAAATTTATTACTATACTGCGAAAGCAAAATACAAGAATAACATAACCTCCAAAAAAACAGAGTTTCAGTTAAAGTTGTGGTGATTCATCGTAGGTCATAGAAGTTCGTCATGCATGGTTCGTCGTTGACATTCTTTGTTTAGTGAGGCCGCCTAACTTTAGCTGTGTAGGATAATTGTAAAAATATCGTTTCATCAGTGCATATGTTGCCCGCGTTGCATATATTTACCTTGAAGTAATTTTTTGTTTTGCTTTCTTACTCTTTGGTGAGTGAATTTCCTCAAGCTGTTGATGCGGGAACCGAAGACTTACAAAGGCAGCCCTTTCCACTTTGTTATTTTAAGTGCTTGAGTTCTAGTCCGATAAAGGATTGAAACCTTGGTCTTCAAGCTTAAAGTGGAGTGTGGTGGTCGCTACGCCGCAAATCATAGCCTTTTCCGTCAATCTAGCTAATTTTTTTATCTTTGAACATATAGTTTTGACGTAAGCCATTTTTGTTTGAATGGTCGTTTTTATTTTTTCACTGAGATTAATTTTGGCCTCTCACCGTTATTTACCTTTCCCACACTTACCCATTGATTCATCATATTCTTTCATTCATGAACTATGACTACCTGTTTGCAAGTTCTGCAACCCCTTTTGTCTCTACTCTAGTTCTTCTCCCACCTTCGGCATTCGAACTCAACTCTTACTAGACCCTAACCCACCCAGTGATCTAGGTTAAAAAAAATAAACTAGGTTGAAAAATAAAACTATAAATTTAACCTGTAAAACATATCTGGTCGTTTCTTTTTTTTTCCAACTGATTTCCTGCTACTGTTTGCTAGTGGTGTTGGCTTAGCAACGAAGAGTTCCAATCGTCAGTTGAAAAAAGAGTGTGCCAGTATTCTGGAAAACATCAAGGTAAAATTGTGTTTTTCGCTTTTTCGGGTGATATCCTAGTTTGACACATGGTGCCAAGGCACAAGGTTTTATGAACGAACTACCGAAACCACGGTCTGGAACCGCTTAAGTCAGAGTTATTTACCGAGAACCGAGGCTTTTATCTAAATACAACCCGAGTGCCGCAGGCACGAGGGACGTATTTGGCTAAAAGCCGAGGTTCGAGGTAATTAACTGAATTATTACACAATTCAGAAGGTTTTCAGACAAAGAGCTAGAGAAAGTTGGGGTTTTTTTGTAGTTTTTGTTTAACTTGCCTTGTTTGTTTTCCTTTTGCTCTTTTTGCGTTCCAAAAAAAAAAAAATTACGTTCCAGTTTACTGAGAACCGCCGCTGAAAGCGTATACGCACTGGAAGCTATTTGTATGGTGTTTACACCATTAAGATTTGTAGTTGACAATGGAAGACAAATATTTGAATATTAATAGAAAACAAAAAAGCAGAAATGGTTCCTAAAGGAGTGAAGTATTTCGACTGAATGAAATTAGTGTTCATGTTCAAGTAATTTTGACTTTCATCGGGGATTGTTGTGCTCCAAAGCTTTCTAGTGGTGGAAGCTGTCAATAGGTAACGAAATGGCATACAGCAGCGATGAAGATTTAAGCGGGTTAACTCAGAACGTTTTCTCTCAAGAACGTTTTATACCAGACTACCATGTGATTAGTGAAATTTTGAAAACTGAAGAACCCAGGGAGGTGGGTGAGCCTGAACAAGTAAAAGCAAACGAAACAATGTGCAGCTGGAGAGCAAGAAACGATATTACAAGCTTTTACGAGCGAGACAAACATTTTGTTACTGACAAAGAGTTAGAGTTAAGAAAAGAGGCTAGGATCCCAGAAAACACCAAAGTGAACACTCCATGGGCGGTAAGAGTGTGGAGGGACTGAATGGTTGAGCGGAACAGCAAACAAAAGCTGCAGCCAGTACGGAAAAGACTGTGAGTGCTGAAATCTTGATGAATACTAAGATTTAACTTAACCAATGACTTTAATGCTTACAAGGCTGTTGTGACTAATGCATGCACTCTGTGTATTCGTAACCCATTACTCAGCATAATTATTAGAAGTTAAATTCACTCCGGAGAGGGATTTGATATTGAGCAGGGAAAATTGGGGTTGCTGAATTGAATTGAATTGTTCATTGCGTATTCAAAGAAAAGTTCCCGAGCAATATACAGATATTGCATTGAAACTTAAATCACTATACAGATATTGCCCTGGGACGTTTGCCACGCCCCACTCTTTCCTGCTCAATATCAAATCTCTCCCCAGGGCTTTTAAAGTGAATTTAACTTCTAAGTAATTATGTTGGGTAAATGGTTATGAATAACAAAGAAAACCATATTAATTGTGTGACAAGGAGATTTAATGCTCGCCCCTGCCGTTCGCCATGCAAATTAGAGTATTATTGAGTGTACAGAGTTCGATAATTCGAAAGTTTCAACTGTACTTTACTGGTACTCCAATAAATATTGCCGCGTTCTTGAGTTTGTACAAACTTGGTACTCCAAGCGTAGTTAGTCTTTAAGCACAGAAAACGTTTGGGTATTCCTTGATTATTTAATAGATATTAATTAATTCTTTATTTACTACAGACTCTTGTCTTTGAAAATACGTACGAAATTCGTATCTCTCCGTATTACTCGCTTCAATCCCGCTCCGGTCCGAAATTCATCTGTTGACCAAAAGTCGCGTCAGCCTCACGAGTGAATGTTCGATGTTCTACTACACATAAAATCTCTGTTTTATCCCAGAAACTGTCGAAGATATTCAGTTTACACGTTTATCTGAACTTAATTACGGTTGTGAAAGCTTTGACAAGTTTGCTGGTCACATGCCATATGTAAACGTAGGTTCTTCGTAAACAATTAGAAATAACGCATAGCATGGCAATCTGTCGCGAACAATCGATGAAGGGAACTGGTTTTTACGAAAACGAGGCCATGCTGGTGTACTTAACCAAAGGAATTGTTTTAAAATTTTGTTGCCAAATAATACCAATATTGTCAAGTAAAAGTCTATTATTTGCCAAGGTTAATTTTAATGCCTAATTTTATTTATTTGTTAGGGAATTTCAGGAAATACTATTATGAGAGAAGATTACATTTTTGTAGACTCTTACCGTTCATAAACGTACATATTCTTGGAGTTTACCCGAACATGCATCTATTAACCAACTTTATCACTTTTCTCGGTTGATTGCATAGCAGTACGCCGAGTCTGCAGTGTTGTATGAGAAAGGTGAATACTGGGACAAAGCAGCAGCAGTTTATATAAAAACTAAAAACTGGTGAGTTCATTAAAGTTCAAAAAATATTTTGAACTTCCTGGCACATTGATGTGTATGGACTGTATGATGTCCGGTGGAATATCAATGCAGTTTCAATAAAAAAATTAGGGTAGCCTAATGTATTACAAACAAGTAGACTCCTTGATCCTGACTTGTGTAATAACTGAATTGATATATAATCAAAAAAACAACTTTATTTCAAAAAATATAACGTATTAGGCCCTTCTATGATTTTATTTTATAATATTCACAATAATAATAATAATAGTAATAATAGTAATAATAATAATAATAATAATAATAGACTGGACAAAAGAAGAGTTGCGACAGATGGACAGAAAGACAAGGAAGCTGTTGGCAATCTATAAGAGCTTGCATCCACGAGATAATGTGGATAGGCTATATTGGAGAAGAGCAAAGGGTGGGAGAGGCTTACAAAGTGTAGAAGATACCGTGGAGATAGAAATATGTAGTTTAGGATACTATCTTAGTGAA
>JBAHVQ010000127.1:135669-155975 GCA_036872915.1 Nanipora kamurai
ATAATAATAATAATAATAATAATAATGTTATTAATATATTTTACACGGAGCACTACGTCCAGAGCTTGTCTGAAGGTGATTAGATTGAGAAAAGTAAAACCATTTTTGAAACATCTTTAACAGAATATCCTTAACGATGGTATGCGTGTACAATTTGTCAACCCGTATTCTCTTTAACAAGGAAATTCTTACAGACGTATAACGATCATTCACACATCGACATACTCAGCCGAAATTGAAAAGTTTATATTGTTGTTGTTCCGTCCTGAAAAATAAACACCATTATACACTTTCAGGTGCGCAAACAAGTCGACTTGCAGTTCTATAATTCTGGAACATCTTGGGCGATTCTGATAGATGTTCGAGGTGACCTTGAACGTAGCACTGAATCAAACCGTTTTAAATAAATTGAATTTACCATATTCAAAGTCAGTCGGGAATTGGAGGAAATTGTCTGTACTGGCTATAGTGTCCTTGTTGTGACGACGCTGTACAAACAATGGATTGTTTACGTTCATTTAACATACTAAGATAACTTTATTTGTTGTTTAAGTATTTCAGTTTTTGGTTACGTAATTGCAAGAACGTCGGGTGATAGGATGTATGTAATATATACGGTAGGAGCCGCCGAACTGCATGGGGATTTACAAAGCGAACCGTAGCAAATCCCATACAGTTCGGACGCGAATACTGTATATAACTTATCGAACGAAAGCATCGGAAGGTGCATGGAAAAGGTTCATATAAATTAGAACGATCCTTTATCAACTGTATTTACAGTATTGATTAAATATTCATTTTCTTTTGTTTTTCCTTTATGAATTATTAATGGGCTGGATAAATATTTTTATTACCAGGAACAAAGTTGGTGAGCTGTTAAATAATGTGACTTCACCTAAACTCCATATCCAGTATGCGAAGGCAAAAGAGGCTGACGGACGGTACAAAGAAGCAGCTAAAGCTTACGAAGCTGCAAAAGACTACGATAATGTGATAAGGTAAGTACACGTTATTGACACTCAAACCGTCAGACAGATTAAAGCAAACGACAGACCTGGAAATTTGTTTCTCACTAAAAATAATATGTAATTAATATTAATATATAATATATAATATTCCACTTGAAATTTTCACCCGCATATAGTATATTTATATTAGTGGTGTTTCCTGGTAAATCATTCTAATATATTTTTTCTCCACTCAGAATTTATCTAGACTATCTACAAAATCCAGAGGAAGCTGTGGGGGTTGTAAAAGATACGCAGTCTGTTGAAGGAGCCAAAATGGTCGCCAAGTAATAATATATACTTGTACCAAACTCCCTTTTGTACAGATGTCTCCATTTTCTTGAAACATCGAAGCATTTGAGAAATACGAATAAACTTTGACTTTTCAGTCTATGCTCTGGACGGGATGTTCATAAACCTTGATTCCACTACCTTTCTATCCTTTTGTCTTTCTCGCCGTCAGTTTCACTTGGTTGCTGACCATCTTTCATGTGTGTTGGTCTATTGTCCAGTCGTCCGATCGTCTGTCTGTCCATTCGCCCAGTTCACCATCCATCGGTACCACTGTATATTGATGCGACAGTATGTGGGCCTGACTATCGAAGAGTCAGTCTTTGGTCCGTCTAAATCACTTGTTTGTTCACTCTCTCGTCTATTTATCTGTCTTTTCGTTTCATTCGCTTATTAGTCGGTCTTATTCATTGTTTGTCTCCCACCTCTTTCTCTCCATACGTTGGTCTGCTAATCTTTTCGTCTGTCCATCTGTCTTAAGTTTATCTCCTTTTCGCTATATATATATAGGAATAGAACGATTAAACTCATCATCTTGTCCTCCTTTTGTTGTTAATTTGTATTGCTTTAAAAATGAAGCTGACCTTTTAATTTCAATGTTATTTACTTCATTAGATTTTTTCAGAATCTTGGAGACTTTTCGTCAGCAATTCAGTTTCTCGTTTTATCAAAATGCAACGACGAAGCCTTTCAAATGGCTCAGGTATTTATACATTGATTTGTCTTCTATTTCAAAGTATTATCTATGAAAATTAGCTTAGTTACTTTGCCGAAGTAAATTTAAATCTTAGGAAAATAGAAGTGTCACCCTAGGATGACAAAAACTAACATAACCGAAAAGATTACAACTTGGTTTGACTATATATGTTTTTTTTTAAGTTTGGGCGCCACCTACCGCGAAAAAAAGTCAACTTTAAAATTACAGACAATCATTAATATTAGATTTTCTTATTTTCAGATGCACAATCAAATGGAACAATACGCCGAGATTATTGGTTAGTACATTGCTAATGTTTTTTTTGCTCTTTGATTTCTCTGTTGTTGTTAACTTCGCTCTTCTAACATTTATCAATTATTCATACTCTCAAAACTATATACTAAATTCATAAATGTCTTCCATACACCATTCTACATTGGTTGTTGGATTATCAACACAACAGGAGACGATTGTACGCCTGATGATTATGCTAGCATGGCATTGCATTTTGAACAGAAAAAGCAACATTTACTTGCGGGCAAGTTCTTCTCCAAGGCTGGTCAGTATAGCAAGGTGAGTAAAGGAAAACAACCATATATTTCGTTACGATATTTCTTACAAAGGCTGTTAAAATACAAAATAATTCTGAGAACTTCCGATTCGAGTTAACAAGACAAGACAGTTAGTGGTACCAATAGAAGTATTTCAATCTTATTACAGTAACTACAACAACACGCCTAATAATACGGTAATGATAGGGAATTACCTTATTTGATGTTTGACTATTTTATTACTCTTAGTGTTTTATTGTTATTACTATTATTATTGTTGTTGTTGTTATTATTGTTATTGTCATTATTATTATTTAATACCCTTTGCTTTTGTTATTTACAGGCATTAAAGCATTTTTTGAAATGTCCAGTGGGTGAGAACAACCAAGCTATCGAACTGGCTATTGAAACGGTAAGATGAAAATTTTCAATTTGTGTAAAGTTTTGAATTTCTGCGCCAAGTCCTTTAGTATATTACTCTGGCTAACGCTAGACTATTTTATTTGTCCGAGAAAGGCGTCCTGAAGGGTTAGAAGTATTAATTATTAATAATTTCTTTCCCGGAAAATTTAGAATTCAATAGTCTGAAAACACTTTCAGTTTGCTATATGATGTGTACTTCTATGGATTTTCACCCTGAAAGTAAACTATTCATAGTCAATAGTTACATCTGTTGGTGCTTTTTTTCACTTTTTACTTTTTAAGATTGGGTTAGCAAAAGATGACGCCCTGACTCATCAGCTCATTGATTATCTCATGGGAGAAATGGATGGTGTTCCAAAGGTTAGAGAAACAATTCAAAGAATAAAAACAACTTACATACAGTTTGCCGATTTAAAAAGTTAGCATAAGAGCCTATTTCCAATGTCGTTCTTCTGATAAGAGCCCAGCCGACTAAAGACAATGACAATCAAGCAACCTCGTTGCTTAGGGAAGGGGATGAAGTTTGAGAATGAGGAGGGCTCAATGTAAGCCACAATCGTTTTGTCATCAGAGAGCGTTGTGCGAAGCCCAGATAGCTAATACTCCACAAATGAGGTATAGACAGTAAACAGCGATATCTTTTTAAAACAACTGAATTTAAATGGTATGTATGGAACTCGTTAGTTATCCACCTTCTGGTGCTCTTCCTCAATATAACATATAAGTTTAGTTGTACAGATAAGCCGAATTAGTAATTCCAACTTCGGACATCGACCCATGAATTTCGATGAAACCGCGACCTTTTTGTCATATTTTTGCCATTCGTTGACGTTCAAAATTTCTCACAGCTCTATCTTGACACACAAGTTACGTACCAGAGATACCCTTATTTACAGTACGCGGCGTTTTTCAACCTATTTTTTCTTGTTCTTTTTTTTTTTTTTTTTTTTTTTTTTAAATATATCAGAGATACGTTTAAAATTTTAAATGCAAAAATATGAATAGATTCAAACAGAAATTTTGTAATAAACGAGAGTTGGAATTAAGAAATGTTCATCCCCTACGACCATACAATAAAAGAAAAATATTGCATGTCGCTGAAAGAAAAAAGGTCCAAAATCTACATTCCAACAGTCGTTTTATTTTCCCTTCCGTGACTTATGGCAACCACGGACGAAGAATATACGAACGTCCAGAGTACCTGCACTTAATGTTCAATGTACGTAATGAACGTACACAATGTCTGCACTTAATGTTCAATGTACGTAATGAACGTACACAATGTTTGCACTTAATGTTCAAGTATTTTGATGAGGTTCAGACGTGTTCCACGGTCTCGGCAACGGCCTTCGTAGTTCAATTGGCAGAGCGCTGCATTAGATTCGCAGGATCGCGGGTTCGATCTCCAGCTGGAGGCCCTGGAGTTGCAATTTTTTGCAACTGTTCCCGGTTGGGTCTTAAATACTGATAATACTATTCTGACACTCGAAAATTTCCTTCACCAAATATTAACATCATTTCATGTCAGTGAGTGTTAATGCCAAATATTCCTTGAAAATAGATTTAAAAGCAGCTTTTTAATGTTTAATTCAAATAAGGAAGTATTTTTAGGATAGGTCTTTAGCCATGTATTCATATATATTTCAAAAACTCATTAGTATTCCTAAGGCACATTCTCCTGTCGAGTACGCGTATTCCATCACGTGCAAGGGGTTTTATACCTGATAAAGCCAGCATGAATACTAATTAGCATGAAATTTTATATAAAGAATACTAATGAACGAGCAATTTTATATAAAATGCCATCCTAATTTCAAATTCAACGAGAAAGAAAAAATACATTCAAGGCAAATCAAACAAGGTAGACCGACGTATATTACTGAACTTACTAGAAAAACCACCTGTCAAGAAGCGACTGTCTAGCAGAAGTTCTGTTTCAAAAATCTAACCAGAATGACACTGATCACTTACGAACAAGTCACGACAAACACACAACAATATCCAGCCTTCATAACGTCGCTTACAAATTTAAAAGCGTACAAAAATACTAGAACATTCAACACTTCTTACGTTGAACACAAATTTGACAACTGTCGTTAACGTACATACCAGTCCAGTCATTGCAGGGTTAATGAGTTCTTAGTCAAAATTGAAGCTTCGTGATTTATCCAATCTTGCACTGCAGCAATGGGATAAAATAATGCAGAAAACCGCTCTTCACAAACCAGATTCCCAACTTGATCCATTTGAACCACGTTTATGTCTGTGATAATCTGCTCTTAATCCCGAAGTGTTGACTGTGGTATAGTTCTAAATCTCCCGCAGCGAAAACGGTGACATGCAAAGTTTTGTCAAAGACGGCTGACAGTTGTCCAAATTGAATGTATTAGTTCGTTTTGTTAATTATATGTATTGGTTCGTTTTTGAAGCTATTCGAAGCTTGAGGCTCTTCAAAAACTCGTGCTACGCACTCGTGTTTTAAATCTGATAAAACGCTCCTGCTCGTGCGACCGAAAAATCTTGAATCATTCGTTAGTCACACGTTCGTTGCGATTATATCAGAATCAGGCTTAACCAACGAAATGACGCTTTTACGGAGATTTACAAGCTTGTTCTGGTTGTTCAAGTGATCAGCGTAATCTTGGAGTAGGGAATATTTTGCGGACAATCTCTCAGAACATTTCATGAGAACATCAATATTTTCTGGATCAGACTTGGCGAGGGTTCAAAATAGTTTCATGCTATGAAATTTTAACTGGACTCTACAAAGAACAGACTCGAAACTAAACAACAGAATAATTAGTAATCTTGGAAGAAGTGCTAATCGTCCTTTAAACAATCGGGCCAAGTACCTGCGGCCTCACAAGCCAGCTCTTTTTCTGCTTACTTTTTCGAAAAAAATAAAGCTTAAAACTCAAAATTTCTTTACATTCATTCGTTAAATATTGTACCGCGAGTACCTTTATAGTAAAGGGCGTTTGTTTGTCTTTCTAGGATCCTAAATTCGTGTTTCGTATTTATATGGCATTGAAACAATATCGTGAAGCAGCAAAGACTGCAATTATTATTGCTCGTGAAGACCAGTCCGCGGGAAACTACAGGAATGCGCACGATGTCTTGTATGGCATGTACCAAGGTAAGGCGAGTTCTAATTAATATGCAAAATACAGAGAACATATGAAAGCTATCATGTGAATACGTCAGAAATACAGTAAGGGCAAATTTTTTTCACTCGAAATAGTAGAGAGTTTTCCTTGCGCATGGAACAAACTTGTTTAAATCATAGGTAGTTTCACCTATCTTGATATGTGTCAATCGTGTAAGTGTGTGCAACCATTTCCATTTTTCTATCGCTACAAATAGTTACACAGTTTCTGTCATAAGTTTCCAAAAATGTCCTAGATCTATATCAGGACGAAATTTTCTACTCTGTCTTTTCTCTTCTATCCCAGGACAGGACGTTAATCTCTTTACCAACCGAGGAATGTCATTAATTGGAAACTTTTACATCTCCCATAATACAGTTCGCTTTGGGGGGATTTTTTGCATAAAAATGAAGTATTTCCAGTTCATTGGACCATTTGCTATGTTCCGATGAACTGAAAATCCTTTGTTTTTATGCAAAGAATCCCACAAGCGAACAGTATTATGGGTAATGTGAAAGAGAGTCCTATTTACGTCCATTTAAAAGAATAACTACTTGTCTACTTCTTCATTTCCACTGAAATGCACTCTAGTTAATAAAGGTTTACCTGGTTTTGTATCTATTTTTACAAATGGACGGTTTTAATGGTGTGTCAGAATTCTCTATATCTTTCTTTGCAATGAATAAGTTGAATCACATTTACATGCACTGATTAAACATTAACTTCTTTTGACTTTTACAATTATTGTACAACTTACAATATGAAAGTCCGAATTGTATGGAGATTTATAAGGTCGTAGTAAATCCCACACAATCAATCAATCAACCAATAAATTTATCCAAGATACCTTAAACAAAAGTATATAAAAGGAGTCTCTGAGGTTAACCCTGTACGAAGATTTCCTATATAAGTAAAAATTACCCCAAGGTCTAATTACATTATATAAATTATTACAGGACTTAAAATTTAGTTCAATAGTTTTGAACATTTTTAAAAAGCTATCTTAAATTGTTAATTTAAAGAAAATGATCATAACTAATGCAGATCTACATACAACTTAAGCTGACCTTTGAATTCCTTAAGATCATCTACCTCTACAACTCTACACGGCAAACTGTTCCACACACTAACAATTCTTACAAAAAACGAGTGTTTATTACAATTTATTCTAGGCAATTTCAATTGGTATATAGTGTGTACTTATGATCAGCTCTAATCTTCTTTACACGTCATTATTCTAGGTCGTCATCAAATACTATACCATTGAGACCGAATGCTGCCTAATGTGTCCCAGTTTAGTTACTTACAGCGTTTGTCATAGGGCATTTCATCTCGTTTCTTTCTCAGTGCTATTCTTGATGCTCTTCTTTGAATACTCTCCAAGGATTGTACATCCGTAACCAGATATGGTGACCATACAGGCACTGCATACTCTAGTATTGGTCTCACCAACACTTTGTATAACATTGTAAAAATACTTGTGCTACAGGACTAGACAATTCTTTTAATCAGACCTAAAACACGATTGGTTTTATTAACAGCATATTAGCTTGGTCACTCCATGACAAATCACTTGTTATAACTATACCAAGATCTTTGAATTGTTTGACCACTTTCAGTTTGTTACCTGATCAGTAATACCCAGGTACTGGAGTTGAAAGTTAATTGCCAGGCTGTGGTCCAATCACTTATACAATTCAGTTGGAGTTCAGGTTGAAGTGGCATTGTATCACTTTCTTCTTCGTATAATTCGCAGTAAAGTTTTGTATCATCCGCAATAAGCTTGATAGAACTTGATATTTCATTAGGCAAAAAAATTTACATTTCGGACACGAATACTGTACATTACTTATCCAACGAATGCATTTGAAGGTGAATGTTTAGGCACTATTTCAGGGACACCAAGCGTTTGAGCCAAGCAAATCGAAGGAAAAGATGCATTTAAATTAGGACGATCCTGGATCCGAATTTATAGTATTGATTAAACATTCATTTTCTTTTGTTTTTTCTTTTATGAATTATTAATGATGTTGAGTTGGATAGGTTTCGATCAAAACTTCTCGACGTGTGAAGGACGTCGTCGTTGACGTTTCCGTGGTGTTTGTTTAAGGATCATAATGACCTGGGGGACAGATTCGAAATTGAAGGTCATAAACAATACATGAAACATCATAACCTAAGTGCATAAACCTATACCAGAGTGTATGGTGGCCGATTGTGAAAGATATACCGGAAGTGCGGATGTTGTGTTATATGCTTTTCCATAATCTTTTTTTTGTCTGCACTTTTTGAATCTAAATCGAACTATGGGTAATTTTCAGGATTGCCTTGTCCCCTTCCCCACCCTGCTGGGAGCTTATGAATGATACAATTATACGTTCCATCACATAATTTAGTTAACAAAGTTTGTTCCTTCTATGATAGAACTACGCCAACACAAGATCAAAATTCCTACGGAAATGAAGCAAAATTTGATGATTCTTCATAGCTACATTTTAGTAAAGGTAAAGCTTACATGAAATACATTACACGAAGTAGTAGTGCATTATCAATCTTTCAAATCCGTTCCCTTTTTCTTCTGGTTGTTTTTTGTACTTTCAAACAATAATTGCTGTAATTTAGCAATGTTCACCAAAACGGTTGATTTTAATACATATATAGCAGCCCTAGGTTGTGGTTACTCCGACCTTCAATATCACCAATCAGGGCAGACGAATATCTCGACTGTAGCACCGACCCTGCGATCTTTGTTGCTAGCAGTAGTCCTTAATATAAAAGGCCAGAATTAGAAGTTAGCAGCGGGAACCTCGTATTTATTTGACAGTTCATCGGAAGTTCGTGCAAGTATCTCTTGAGCTAACTGGTAAACTATGGTATCTGTTGTCAATAGAAACATAGCTAATTTGGCTCCAGCGAACCCAGAGGGAGGCAACCTTTAAGAATCACAATAAAGAGATATGAATATAACCTTAAAATACCTGACTTGTAATTTGAATCATATTAAAAACTTACTTGAACCAAAACAAGCCCTGATTAGATGGCATTAAATTTGGGCGGGTTTCTGTCTGCAAGACATGCCCACAAGAGGAGCCGGAGAAAGTGAATCAATTTGTTATTGTCCCTTCAAGATCGCAAGGCGCTAACTACCTCGCATTAAGGTGGCACTATACATGTACACTCAAGCAAATCTTGGCGGTCATTCAAACAAGTTATTTCGAAGCCATTCAAGCCAATTCGTACCGATTAAAATTAAAGATTTTTCAGTAATTTTCAAGCCACTTTATCGTGATTCTTTGGCCGGCCTCGAGTAACGTACCATGGTATAAATACAATCAATCCAGGTCTGTTGCTGTCCCAGCTCAAAGTAATCATCTTCACCATACTGTTAATCTAAGCATATTTAAAAATCGATATTATTAATTAAAAAACGTCAAAAGCTAACGTATGCAGACTTTCATGTTTAGTTATTAAACTTATCCAAGCTGTCAACTGATCATTTATCCAACAAACTTTCACCTCAGGCAGCCTTGCAGATTCAAACCTTCGACAATCCGGAAGTTAAAAATGATAACGTATACCTGGGACAAGACCTGACGCTAAAAAATGAACAAAATGCGGAAGTTTGAAGTTTGTCCATGTTCCTCAAATTTCCAACCAAATGTATATGTAATAAAGTGAAGGATTTGAACCAAAAAATCGTACCTTTTTTCCACACCACCCACCTATCATATGCTAGACTAATAATTAAGGAGGTGAATCTGACAAACACTCGTTTCTTGACCTAAAAGATCACTACTAAGGCCGTTACAATACCACTGACCACCGCAAACAGTCTTTCTCAAGACTACACCAACCTGAATTATCAAATTCAACGAATAAGTGTGAATGGATGATGATATTTATTATTTGTGGTAGATGACAAAACCTTAACCTTTTAGGTTCATGTCAAACGTGGAGATCATTTGAAAGGAGCTCGCATGTTGATACGAGTTTCAAACAACATTAGCAAGTTTCCATCTCGTAAGTAACAATTGCACTCTTTGTTACGGTTCAGTTGTGGTTTAGCTCTCAGTTAAATGTAGTTTTATGAGAATTTGTTTCTGACCTGGTAATATTTGCCTCTGTTTTGGTTGTGATTTTGTTGCAGTCTTGTTGTTCCGTTCAGCTTTTGTTTGTGGTTCAGTTTTCATTTAATTTCAATTTCGTGACAAAGTGAATTTTCCTGAAATTTTTTTGAGATTTTATTCTGAATTAATTGTAACTTAAGTTGTTTCCTTCTCCTTTTACTTGAGTTTTCACCGAAATAAGGAATTGCATTGTTTTTGGAATCGTCTCTCGTTTCAAACTTAAATCTACAATCCTGGCCAAAAGTGTCTGGGACACAAAGACTGATCATTAACTTTTTCTTACCGTGTGTTCAATAAACTTTTGTAGCGAAAATCCCTCCCCCACACCCCCTTTCCAATGTTGAATAGTGGAATAAATGTCTATCGTGATATCATTGGAAATTTTAGGCTAAATAAGAACATTGTAAGAGGGGAAGGGGAGGAGACATGGATTTCAAGGTATTTATGGTTTGTGTCGCACCACTTTTGGCCATGATTGTAGGCTGCTCCGTCATTTGTATGGCTTCTCTCCTCCTTCCTATTAAACCTTTAACAAGCTCTAAAGTAGGATATCCATCCACCTGCTCAGATCCGGTTAATTTTGGTGTTTATGTTAATTGTGAGTAAACTTTCTTCTGTCAGAATCATCCATTTTACGACCCAACCGGGGAACAAAAGTTGCAAAAATTGCAACTCCAGGACCTTCGGGTGGGAATCGAACCTGATCAAGCAAATTTATAGGGCCGTACTTGGCTAGCTGAGCTACGAATACCCAATATGTATCTTATATTTTTACAGATTTTGATCCTACGTTCACTCCAAGAGTTGCAACATGCGCTGTCGTTTAGGGGGCTCACGTAGAATGCCCAATATTTTATGAATACCCGGGTTTTGTTTGGTATATTTTTTCCTGAAAATTGGAACCGGGATAGATATTTCACTGAAGAACACCATACCAAAATATCAGGAAAAGTTGTTTGACAATTTTTTGCAATTAAGGTGGAATTGAAAAAAGCCGCTTTGTTACGTTTACTCAGTTGGCTTTAGTTGCCAAGTTTTTACGAAATTCTCCGAAGCAAACATCCAAAATTGATCCTTACGTCCAAGCGGATGGAGCTGTCGTGAAAGCACAGCAACTCTTCTAGATTACTATTAACGCATGGGTGCTTAACCATGTTTATAGTTGCCAGTCCCTCGTTAAAAATTACCCAAGCGAGCCACCTTAACGCAACTAGCCGACTCGACGTCAGGATTAATACTGATTTTTGAGATAATGATGACCTTCTGGGCCCCCAAAACATCATAGTGTTACATACCAACACTAATGAAGTTCTCGTGAAACAGTAGGGACCTTAAGATCGTTTAAATCTCCAGAATTTAAAGAAATTACGGGTAATTGACCGGCGTTATTGATTCTTGGGGTTTCTTTAATGACTTCTCAAACACACCAGATCTCAGGTTAAATTTAATCACTAGCAACAACTTTTATCCCTTAGCGAGCTGTCGTCCTCTTAAAGACTTGAAAATGGTCTGATTGACGTTGTATATAGAACGACGACGATGTCGAGAATACTCTGTTTGGTTTTGGATGAAAAATCCTTGTGCAGAAAGAGTATGAGCAATAAAAAAACCGCTTTATGACTACCCATCTAGGTTACGAATGTACTCCAAGTAGTCAAAACAAATCTAGCGCACAACAACGTCACCAGTTTCAGCAAACAAAAATCAGTTATCCGCCATTTTGCTTCAATACTTCGCCTAATTAACTTGAAAAGTGGGGACGTCACAAGTTCGGTGAAACCTAAGAAAACTTCTATTCTGGCAGCTAAACTTTGGTGGAATGGCTCGTAATATGTTATCAAAATTGTCGTACGAAAACCTTTGCTTTACGTAGCTTATGACGTCTTGAATATCAACAGTTCAACCAAGATTGCGGACGTCAATTCAGTCTACGTAGCCTTTTAAGAGCAACTAGAGCGGTTTTATCTCAAGCTTTATAGCAAAGTGACAAGTCACATTGAATTTTGAGCTCAAAAACGTTTGTTTCGCATTGCCCATGCCCTTTAAATGACGTCGCCCTTGAAGCTGACGTCGTAGACCTTAAGTTCCCTAGTGTGCTTTGAATCCGATCCGGTAGCATTCGCTTGAAGAAGACTGGACCGAATTTCTCTTTGTGTATAAAAACTTCGGATTCATTAGGGTTGCTTTGCTTTCACCACTCACCCCTGTTATGTTTATTCTAGATATTGTCCCTATCCTTACTTCGACTGTCATTGAGTGCCACCGTTCTTCACTCCGCAACTCGTCATTCAGTTATGCAGCCATGTTAATGCGACCAGAATACAGGAAAGACGTTGACTTGAAATACAAGAAAAAGATCGAACAAATAGTTAGGTAAAAAGAAAGCGTGACACAGTAAAAATCGTAAAATGTCTGTTAAGTCCCCTGTTATTTAAGCCACTGTATTAAGACCCCATTTGGTTATTACATTTTTCAATAATCCATCCCTTTTTGTTGACATCCCCCTGGTTAAGTCATCAAAGTGTCGCAGACCTAAGGCGAAAGAAAAGAAAACTCTTATTCGAAGTCTCGAAGTTGCGTCAGAGACCTAGTAATAACCAGGTTTGCATTGCATCAAGGTCGAGTCTTTTGTTTACCTCCCCGAAAACAGTTTCACGATGCAATGCAACTCTGGTTATAACCAGATACTGGCGCAACTTCGAAATGGCTAATAGAGTATATTCTGCGATATTGGATAGACAGAAATAATGACGAAGACACAGATGTTCAAATAAACAACCGATAGGAGCTTTGTGTTATAGGAAACAGGCGCCGCGGAGCCCATGTGCTAGGGGCGCTTTAGCCCCCCACTTTTTTGATGAGATAGGGCTTAATTTAGTACTATATACTTATACTTTTAAAAAAATAATTACCAGTTTTTAAGATATAGATTGAACAATTTATAAGCTAAATAATCTCCAATTTTCAGCAGGGGCCTTGGCTCCCCTGTATAAACAATTTCAGCCCCCTACTTCTAAATAGCTTCCGGGGCCCCTAAGAAATGTTATAAGCTATGATGTAGCCACGATTTAATAAATATTTTAGTTTAACCGCAACAGGAAAAATATAATCCATTGTCCCAGAAGGATGAAGTGCAAAATTGTACAAACTGAAGGTTTTTGTGTTGCAGAATGAACATAAGTCTCCTAATAAAATATTAATTTCTTCAATTGTCTGGTAGGAAGCCTGATAGAAGTGAAGAAGAGGAGGCCAGTGATCCTTGTCCTTATTGTGAATATCTTCTTCCTCAAACCAAACTTGATTGCCCTGAATGTAAAAATACCATCCCATACTGTATCATAACTGTAAGTGCTTATCTTTTTGTTAAGTAAAGCCCGGCATACACCGGAACAAGTTCCGAAACAAAAATTTGGAAACCGCTGAGCATACACTCAAAGCTGTCAAAGTATTTTGTTTATTTAAACTTGGCGCGAACTATGAGCGCGAACTTTGATGACGCATGTGATTTCGGATACTTACTCTGGTCTATACCAGGCTTAACGATACTGCGTTTTTAGATTTCTATCATTTATTTTTCGTTATCTTTTCCGCTGTTTTTTCTTCGTGGTTTCTTTGTTAGCTGCGTGCGTAGGGACAATACTTGTATCCTTCTAGTAATAAAACTGAGATTGCTTCTTTATATTAGGGTAGACACATGTTAAAGAATGACTGGTCTGCTTGTCCAAGTTGCGATTTTCCGGCGTTACACTCTGAACTTAAAAGGTTTGATTATCTAATTCTCTTCTGTATTAAAATAAAAATACCTTTTTTCAGGGTTTCAAAATAATCGTCCATGGCACAGCTGGACGGTAGCTTGGCCAGTAGTCTGATCATTTTTCAAATTTGTTCATTGTCCATTTCAAAATTCTTACTGATTTATATCAAATTTTCATGAAAGTTTTTTAGATGGAGTAGAGGGCACGTGTCCAATGTGCTCAGAGAAAATTAACTTCACTGATGCAAAGCTGATTAAAGATCCTATGCGTTATCTCAAAAGTGATGAATTGGAAGATCAGTAAGAAATCAACTACGACTTCAAGTATCTTATTAAAGGTGCTAGGATTGCTGAAAACTGCTTTACTAAACGATGACTTGGTTTTTAACTTAAGATGTGCGAAGATGTGCCACTGTATACGAATTTGTAATTGATAACAATTGTCAAAGTTTTATCTTTTTCCTAAATTAACTTTGAGACTTTCCTCACTCTGACCTTTGTCCACCTCTTTGTGAATGTAGCCCGCTTTCGTAAAATACCTGTGTATTTACTACTACTACTAGAAAAGTCAATTTTTTTTTCTGGCAGCAATTCTAAATTTTACTCTCTCTGATTTGTAGTTTAGTTCCCGTAGTTTTGTGCCATGGACATCTCAAAGAGAATATAACCAAAAGGACGTGCGTACCCTGACGGCAGTAAATGTTAGGTTTATGCTATATTAGAAAATGTGCAATGAAATTTTCCTAATTTGCACTGTAATTTACCAAAATTGCGTTCAAGTTGGGAACTCAGCACCGGTTTCAGCTTCCTTGGAAACAGTTTTGGGGGCTTTGCCCCCCCCCCCCAGGCATTTCACAACAATTAAGACGTTAATAATGAATCAGAGCGTTACTGACGTACTGGTTGGGGTTATAAAACCATCAAAACCTCATTATTTCTTCTAGCTGAAGGCAACTGTAATGGACTTCCGAGAAAATGAACTACAGTAAATCCAACATCGATATTTAAAAAGTTAACAAAAGTACTGAAACAAAAGATGGGTGTTTAGGCTACCCCCACAAATTAAAGAATCGCCTAGTTTCCATGGAACTTCTGGCAATATCAAATCTAGATGTCAGCTACTTGGGCGTTGAGCTTCGACCTCCTTGGGTATGACAAAACAATACGCCCAAGGAACTCAGAGCAGGACGTGATTTCTTTGTAAGAAATCACAACGGCAACTGCAACGTGCTCTTTCAAAACAACTTTTTATCGAAAATAAAGAAATTAGGGCGAGCTGTAGGAAAGGAATAAGAGGTGGCTTTTATGCGGCGTTCCGTACGTAAAATACGAAATCGGACTTCAATAAACAGTACTGAACTGATGTTCTTGCATGACTTAAACCTTGCTTAGAACAAGTTTAGTTTACAATTTACTCACATGTGACCACGAATATTTTGACGTCGCAGGAAGCAGTCTTTAACTCCATTTGGTCCAATCCCCCCAAATATCCGACTCGAGAGTACGTTGTGAACTTTTGTAACTTTTAATTTCACCTACGTCCTGTTCGAATTACGAGTCGAAACATTTTGGAAAAATTTAAAAAGATGCTTTTTGAGGCGCGTAAAATGTCAAGGTTTGATGCTGCGCAACTCGGACTTCAATGAGTTAATGTTTAATGTCAACCTGTTGACAAGAATTCCTTAGAAGCGTTGGAAAAGTAACCTCCACAGTTAATCCTTTAACAGTCAAGACAACGCGAAAAACCAAAGGGAAAATTCTGCCACACATTTTGATGACAGTTCGTTACTGGTGTCCTGTTTACAGGACAATGAGATTTAAAGCTTTACTTGTAGCGTCATTGACGCATACGACCTTTAAAGACTAAAGGCCATCGAAACTATGCTTCGAAACTATGCTTCAGTCTTTCGAGAAGGTCAAAAGACAAGATCGGAGTAAGCTATTGTTGACATGTTATTTTTATCTCAAATATCGATTTTACTTGTGAAACAGTGAAACATACCTTTAAATATTTTAATAAAATAAAAAGATTATATTTACAGGTTTTTACGAGCACTGGCCAATACCAAGTCAGACAATGTACAAGTTGTCATGAGGCATGGCCATTAAAATCGAAACCTACAATCGTGGCCAAAAGTGTCTGGGACAGAAAGACTGACCGTTAAATTTTCCTCACTGTGTGTTCAATAAACCTTTGTAGAGAAAATTCCTCCCCCATCCCCCCTTAGCAATGTTAAATAGTGGAATAAATGTCTATCGTGATATCACTGGAAATTTTTGGCTAAATAACAACATTGTAAGGGGGGAAGGGGGAGGAGACATGGATTTTAACGTATTTATGGTTTGTGTCCCACCACTTTTGGCCATGATTGTAGGGCACCTTATGTGTGCTCACGATGCTCCAGGGATAAAAAATCTCCTAAGAAATTTTCTTGCGAGAATTTCATGATTCCTTCACTAGTTCCATGTGAACTAGAAAATTTAACTAAAGTTGAGGAAATGTTAATTGCTCGAGCACTGCCAATATACTATGATATTGCAGAACTCCTGTCTTAAAGATGAATTTTGTAATATCAGTAGCTTTAAAACTGTAAATTATGTGCCTTTTTGTTAAAAATTAAAGTTGTTTTCCATGTTCTCTTGCATATCAATTACAAATACTGTACATTACTCTTTAGACACTGGCTGAATCTCCCAGTTCTCCCCTAGGACGAACAGTCATCTGTGGTTATTCTGATTTTCAGGTGCTCCAACTGCATTGTCCAAACTATACAGTAAAGTGTAAACCTACTGTATACTTCACTCACTAGAGTATATTTATTTGCATTATTAGTAATTCTGAAATTGTAATAAAAGTGAACATTTTCGTCAAATTGTTAAGTTCACAAAACACGAGACAATCAGTTCCCATGCAGATTGCTGCATGGAACCGCTAGACAGCATGGCACAGGAGGCAGCACTTTCCTTGCGGCAGTAACCTCTAGTCTGATTATAGTTGTATTTTTCCCGATCCCCTGCAGGTCAAACTCGCCGAAATTTCCGGACTGCTTCACAGAAGATCAAAGCCTTGTGCCTATTAAGGTTTGAGGCAGTCAAATAATTCAGTGGATAATTTTGTTGTTGCTCTGTTTGCAGTAAGGAGGGGTGCTTTGGCCTCTATCCTCCAATGCTCCGCTCGACCTACGTTAATTTACTTTCTTACCCGCCATTACTTTGAAAAACGTCAGAGCATTCAAGAGGAAATATATAAACTATATAATGGTAAATAAAAAATCAATAAATTAATGGTCTACGATAGGTGATACAAAAAGGAGGAATGCTATGCTGATGGTCTTCCGTTGTTTACATTGTACTCGACCATTGAAATAATTCCTTAATGAATACGGAATCAGGATGTAAAAGTTTTAATTATCAAAGAGCATTGACTTTTAATACTTTACCAGCTGATCTTAGAAATTGAGTTGTCAATTGTGAAAACAGTTTTGTAATATTGTAATTTCCAGAATAAACTCAAAACTTTTTCTAATTTGGCAAGATTATAACTGGACACATTTCTAATTTCTATCGTATTTATTTGAAGCTTATTACACGTCCTTAGTTGATAGCTGTATGTATAAATATGTCCGTATATTTCATTCCTTAAACCTTGGTCAAACGGCGCATGATAGACCTTATTTTCTCCCCTAACTATTACGAACGATCATCAACTATCATCGGTGCGTAGTCAAACGAGTAAAACTATCATCAACTATCATGAGTGTATGTGCTGTTTGACCAGGATTTAATTACTGAACCAGATTCAAAAAATATTGTTGATACTAACAATGATAATAATACTGTAATAGTAATAATAAGGATAACAATAGTAATGACTTCTTTCCCCAAGAGTCAAACTCAACTTAAAATTTTTAGACTCACTGAGTTTGTTATAGAGCAGACCTTGATTTTTGGTCGGAATCACATAGGATAAAGTATAATGTTACCGTCTACTGCCGCTGGCAACCAACAGCTTTCACCATTTTTGACCAAAGATGTGACATAATATGAAAGCTACACACGTAAAAATTCGCGCTCTGTATCATGCCTGTCATCAGACCTGCTTAGAAAATTGTAGCAATTGCAGCTGATGACAGCATAATATCCATGTATCAGTGCATCAGCGCTGACTGATACATAAGTAATATAGGAGAACATCGTCAAACACTGATCTGATACCAGATTTTGTTAAAATCTGGCATGACCTGTCCAATCATACCTTTAGAATCAATACCAACATATTACTGCATGACATTCTGCTTAATCGCATTACAGACTGCGACACGTCGGTGGAGGACTGTTATGTGACGTTCAAAAACTCATGAATAATTTATGAGCATTTTAGTCCATCAAGTCACCGATAATACTTCACGTGCGTGGACTTTATTTCTGATAAAGCACTCCTTATTAGTATTCTTTATATAAAAAACACTAATAAGGCATAGCTTGTTTTTCTCATATGCTAATGTTTTCCTCTGACAATGCGAGCCATTGTTTGAACTCCACAGGGACACGCTTTTCGAGGTTCATTTTTGAAGCCGTTCGATAGACTTGCAGAACGTGTTTTATCGGGTCAAAAACCACTCGGGCTACGCTCTTATGGTTTTAAACCATAAATTTATTAAACATTATTACCTGATTGACGCAGTTTTCTTTGTTATTTATTGCTCTTTATTTAACATAAACAAGGCAAGTGTCTAAAAGCTAGGGAGAGATAATTTGATATTCAACAGGGAAGAGCGGGGCTGATGAATTGAATTCAATTCCTCATTACGCATTCACCGGCTGTATTCAGATACAGCCTGCTGTTCCTGGGTTTTATCTAGATACAGCCTGGGAATAACAGGCTATATCTGAATACAGCACGTAAATGCGTAATGAGAAATTGAATTCAATTCGTCAGCCCCCTTCTTCCCTACCGAATCTCAAACTATCCCTTCCCGAACTTTTCCAGTATAGTAATCTTAGTTTACATGTTTCCTGTTAAGCACAAGACGAACTTAAACCAGCAAATTGCACCATTTGAATCACGAAAAATGAACAATTGTTGAAATACACCTTCTTTTCAACACTTTCCTTCACACTATTATCGTCATAGTTAATTTCGTTGCCATCTTTAACCTCACTACCCTTCTTGCCGTCACTTACCTCGAGACGACCTTCCTTGTTTGACATACTTGCGCTTTTTAAAGACACGTTATTATCAAACTGAGTCTGATCAAACGCTTTCGACATCTGTACTTTGCTAAAGTTACCCCCTGTTCGAATGTCGAACAATTGCGCCCGATATCTCTCACCAGTGTCCTATCAAAGGTACAAGAGTCATATGTGGTCGAATGGATATACGATGATACTGTATAAAAGGAAAGGTTAGAAAAGAAGGGTTGCCAGGATCCTCTGCATTCTTGGCCCTTGTGAGTCTTGTACACAAGTGGTTTTCAGCCATGGAAGAAAATGGAAAGGTGGTAAGAATAATTTTTCTTGACTTTCGAAAGGCCTTCGATCTTATAGATCACAATAAGTTGTTGCAGAACTGTGAGAAAATCGGAGTTAGACCAGCAGTTTTAGCTTGGCTCGCGTCATATCTTCAAGATAGATCACAATTTACAAAATTTGCAAATGTACTTTCCAGTCCAGTTAATATTAAAGGCGGAGTGCTTCAAGGTAGCAAGATTGGTCCCCTAGCCTTTATAAGTAATAATTAAAATATAAACGGCCGATCTTTAAGGGCATTTACAATGGCGAGTGCTTTTTACTTAACTTACTTATCAAATGAACAAAAAAATGAAGCTTATTAGTATTCTTAACTTTGATAAAGATCACTCATCTCTAACTGTTGATTTTTACTGAGATTTACAAAGGTATATATGTGACTTGAATGCTCCGTTTTGATTGCTTGCTGCTTTCATTAATTATTCATCAATTTGATAATACATGTTAACGATCTTCCGTTAGTAATTCACCCACCGGAGGACAACAGCGATAGTATCTCAATGTTTATGGATGATACCACCATGTCGGAAGTCACAACTCGTAAGCGTCTCCGAGCTTATTTCCGGAACTGTGATTGGGAATTCCCAACGTAATTTAGACGATGTTAGACAACGTGTACAGTTCACAGAAGATAATAATATGCAACTTAATTCTAAAAAATGCAAGGAAATGCAAATTGACTTTCGCAAGAATAAAATTTTCATACCTCCAACTACAATCGGGGATCAATCGCTCACTATAGTAAGGTCATACAAACTACTTGGGTTGTGGTTTGATGATG
>JBAHVQ010000127.1:156988-167802 GCA_036872915.1 Nanipora kamurai
TTATTGTTATTGTTATTATTATGGTTATTATTGCTATTGTTATTATTATTATGGTTATTATTGTTATTGTTATTGTTGTTATTATTGTTATTGTTATTATTATGGTTATTATTGCTATTGTTATTATTATTATGGTTATTATTGTTATTGTTATTGTTATTATCATTATGGTTATTATTGTTATTGTTATTGTTGTTATTATTGTTATTGTTATTGTTATTATTATTATGGTTATTATTAGGCCACTGGTTGTAACCAGCTTTCAAGTAGGACCATCATAACTATTAAAACAAGTAAACGATAGATAATAAGGATACTATTAATAATCTTTATGTAAGAGAGCATTTTTATTGATTATTATTAGTTAAAGTGCTTTATCTATCATCCTTCATATTTACAATAATATGTTAAAGTGTTAAATTAGCAGCTGTTGCATTGTTATTTTACAACGTATTTCCTATTGGTACAGGAAATTTGCTGAAGGCAACAAATCTCTTCGGGCTTAACCCCTCGAGATTCATCAGCTTTCTGGTGTCTTAATACCATGTGCAGACGCTAAGAAAGTTTGATAGTTCTTAAATTCTCATACCGTGATTCAAATTGGCTAACATTACGAGCTGTTCATGATCAAATGATCAATTTTTATACAACCATCACCACTTTCGCTTACTTTTACCCGATTAACTGACCCGAAATTTCAGCCTGGCTTCGGATAAAATTCTTTTAAATTTGGTGTCAGCGATAATATCCAGTGCTGAAATTCAATTCCAGTTAGACGTTTAAGTTCAGGGGTGAAAATTTTCAATGTAATCGATTTAATATTTCTACCTGGTCGAAAGATTGAGCTTAGAAATACCTTAAGTTATAGCCCTCCAGTGGCCTCTCCTCTTAAGTTATAGAAAATTATAGCCCTCCAGTGGCAGCCGATCGTTCTGTTTACAATAATTTTGAAAATATACTGAGTTATTTCGGACTTTTGAACAAACGAATTCGCAACCCAACTTGCTGAAGAATCAAACATTGGTTGATGCTGCTCTGGTTTAAGCTTTAGCAGAAGGTATTCTTTAGTGTTTTATTTTGGCTTACGCCAGATCATTTTACTCATGAATGAGAGAACTGTTAATAGGAAAGAAATAAAAAATTTCGAACATAACATTAAAAATTACCATCCATGATACGTTTGGATACTCCGACTTGTAGAACCTTTGCATGTGACGTTAAAACGACCCATCTGGAAGACAACTTCAAAGTTCGACCACTTATACAATCTAAGCGTTTATCCAATTGCATAGGGCAAAGGGTCTGTTGTTTTAATTAGATGTGTTTCGAGTGATGACCATCAGAAGGTTGCAAGTTCGATTCCCGTCTAGGGCTCAGAAATCCTTTTTCTGAGAGATCAAGCTTGACGAACGTCCATTAGTCGTCTCAGTGTGTTGAGTTGAGGCTGGGGATTAAGAACATGGGGCCCCTCAATTAGTCTTGTTACGGCATCCCATTAGGTTTCATCCGGCCCTGTTGCACTGAGCAAAGATTCTTACACAATGGACACGTAATGCAACACTTTATCCGTACTCAGTAACATGTGGTAATTAACACCATTTTATTTTAATGACATGTTGAATTTCATGCCTAACGGGCTTGAAAGTCGTTCTTTTATCCAAGCGAAAAAATTTCCTTTTATTAAACCAAACTATTGTATTCGTCAGATTTTAATTCGGTGTATATACAGGGTATATACATACCTCTACGATTAATTGGCCATCGCTTAACTGGCCAAATCTACGGCCAGTTGAATAATGAATGTACGAGGTGGAAATATTTTTCCCATTATATCCGAGTAAAATATTCCAAGTAACAGTTACTAACAACAGCTTAAAAACACTTGACAATAACTGGACGAGGTTGACCAAAATATTGTGACTATAGTCACTGGCGAGTAGATCACCGGTTGATTTGACTCTGCCTTTGGCATAATTGATCTGCAAGACAGTAATAAATGATGATGTTCTGCGCAAACCAATCTCAAGAAAATTTTTATTATTCAGTTTTTTTTTTAGTTTAACCAAGTTTTGTTTTTGACTTACCATTAAATCGTTTTTGACAAATTGTTTACGGACGAGGAATATCACGTGCTTGAGTAGAACATGATTTACATCCAGACAAAGTTTCTCAGTCAATGCACATGAGCTAACTACTATCAACTAGCCGTTATTTCCAGGTGACGCAATGGTCTTTCAGCCAGTCAAATGGTAAAAAAATAAATCGAATAATAATTGAAGATATCGCACATACGCAGAGTAAAAAAACAGATTTGCATAACTTTGACATGTTGCAAATTTCTTGGCAAATTTATTGCAAGTTAAATTAGCATTTAGTTTGCCATGGTTACAATTTCAAATTTGCATCACTGCGGGTTTGAAACATATTTACCCACGAGTTTGCGACGCTTGAAACTTGATAAACGAATCTGGGCAGGTTTTGCTAGGAAGCAACTTTGATTCAATCACGGTATTCGAAACATTGCTGTAGGTGCAGATGTTTCACAAATAGGGGATTTGCAGCTTTCTATTGGTGCAAATGTGGCAAAGAAAGTCTTTGCAATATCTTTGCGTTGCTGCAAACGAGAATGTAAGAGCTGCAAACTTTTTCGTGCTTTGATAGTCAACACGACAATCCTGATCTAACAGTACTCGTGAAGACAGACCGATCAACTGTGTCAGAAACAAAAAAGGTGATTTTCATGGGAGAAGCTTTTACTGAGTGGAAGAGATAGTCGAGTGTACTAACACGTCAACAAATGGACATGTATTAATTTATTGCTGCACGTTCACAACAAGAGTACGGTTATGTGTGTATAGCTATAACTTGTATGTGGGGAAAACTGTGTGTTCTTGAAACACGTTCATTTTCCTACAGTATGCTTTAGGATGTACAGAAATGGAAGATTTCTATTATACAAAACTCCTATATAATCATTATTCAAACAAAATTAGATAAGCGTTTCCGGTAATACGCGCCCAGCAATAAAAGCAACATGGCAAAATGCTAATTTCATCATTAAAATAGCTCGAATACAAAAACGATGTATCGTTACATCTTGTTATATACTATAAGATAAACCCTGTATAAACATTGTTATGAAAATATATGCAAAAATTAAAATATAAAATCAGAAAATTACTAGGAAGGGTAAAAACTCTGCCGAGTTGACAGTTTTGCAACTTTTATACGTTAACAGACTTTTTTAACGGTCAGATTCAAGAAGAAAATTACTGTCTGCATGTTCCTGCTTTATACCTTATCTGAATAAATTACTGAATAGCTATATTTCTGTTGACCTTAATATGAATTGGTATATTGTTCAAAGAAATTGATAAGCCAATCAGCTCTCATGGAACACGACTTGACTTGTTCGTCGATAAAAGAAAATTCTATTTTTTGTTAAATCACCTGCCAGTAATATTGCTAAGCGAAGGTAGATCGTTGTAAAGAAATCAAATTGGATAACCTCGAATGGCTAGAACGATATCTTGTTAATTAGCAAATCAAGAAACCAGGCAAATGAAGGCTCGGAAAGCGGTAACACTTTAAAATGTTTATCAGGGTTCTTAAGGGATCTATAATAACCTACGAACGAACGTTTTATATTATTTACAATGGTAATATCGATATGTCACACTCGTATAATTGGAACTTTAGTTTCAATTTTAATCTTCAGTTTTCTTATATTCATCACAGCTCCAAGCCACGGTACATGCATTCTTTTATGTTATGGACTCCTTACTTCTTAGAATGGTCCGGTTTAATTATCTTGGTCAACTGGCTGCGCAATAGCTACAAAGAAACCCGTATTGTTAATGGCTGTTAGAAATTTCACATCTGATCCAGAGGTTATTTGTACAAAGAAATTCATTTAGGCGAGACTCGTGGTAAAGCAAAGAAAAAGAAAGACATCGAACGTTTCATAAATCATTTTGATTGTGATTTAAAATGGGTATTTCATTTTCATATAATAGCGTTACAAGTACTCCTTGATTTGTAAAACGGTGCAGTCAGTCTATTACGGTAAGGGGCACTAGAGGAATATCTGTTAAACATTTTTTATGCGCATTTTTTGACAATTGTCAAATAGTAATCAAATTCGAAACAGAATGACATTATGGTCCCACCAACACAAGGTTTTTCCGCTAACAAACTTCATTCTTTTATCCTGAATAGTTTAAATGTAAGACATTTTTGTCAGAGCTTAGATATGATTGAATCCCTGTGACAGGGTGACGTACAGACAACTTTCATCATCTCGTAATTCGTGTTCCTTGATAATGGGACAGAGCTCCTCCGATAGATTCTGAACTCGGAATTTCTGCGGGTAGTCCCGGCGTTACTCGAACTGTAAGTTATAGCAGGCAGTTTGATCTCTCTGCCTTTCATACCTTTCATACCTGACAACAGACTTTGCCTTGCTAAAAGTCCATTCCTTTAACATTTTGGATCCTTTTCATTTTTGAAAATTGGTTCGCATTTAATATTATCGAAATAAATGTTTCCAACTCTTTCTTAAAAAAAGCTGTGTTTTGACTAAAACATCTTAAGAACATATTATGAATATAGAATGTTTTAAATGGTCACTTTTCCTTTTGGCCTTTATAGATAACAAGTTGTGTAATTTTGGTTGTCTCGTTTTTGGAGTTAAGAAATTGTTTAAAAACTGATGAAATGTCACGTCGATGGATACTAACGCGAAATAAACGAGCAGAAAATGTGGGAAATGCACCCGTGTTAAAAATGGAGCCCACTTCAGAAGAAGATGACAACACTAACTTCCATGATATCGAAGAAGAGCCGTGGCCAGAGCCAGGACCAGAATGGAAAAAAGCTTTCAAGGACTGGGGGAGGGCTTGGCAGGGACATATATACACATTTGGCATATTGTTTACACTTATAACTTTATATGCCATATATTATACAGTTGCGAATGTCTACGATGGTTTACAAAGCAAGTACTTAAGTATTTCACTCAATTTTATGATGGTTTTATTTGGATGCACAAGAATTATTGTTCTCTTTATTGATCCATATCATCAAGGCAAGTTTACTGGGGTTACATTAGATTTCATGAGAACAATATGGTCACTTGGATCTCCATTTCTTTTGTCGTCGGACACTCTTTGTCTGCTAGCGTTGGTCGAGACGGCTAGACTTGACATTGCTCCTCAGAGAATGCAGAAACTACAATTCATCCTGCCAGTTACTGCTGCCCATTTTACACTGGTCGTCGTCACAGACTTCGTAGTATCTTCAAATGTTGATGCTAAGGTTATGCTCCTATTTTGCCAATTGTTTGGTATCTTGTGGGGATTTTTAACTGGAACTGGCTATTGTATTATTGGTTTTAAAGTTGATAATCAGATATTTCTAAAGTTCGGAAGAAAACGTACGAAAGAAGATCTTGTTTACTTGGCTCTTATCTATGCGTCTGGAGCCTTGAATTTCCTGTGTACCGGTGCTGCAGTCTATTCAGCAGTTGGTGTGTTTGGGATATATTCTGATGTTAAATTCGTAGACACTTGGGCTTGGTGGGCGTGGCAGACTGTATTACGCGTGACCGAAGTAGCTACATGCATTTTGGTTTTTACAGTGAGCGCAAAACGCAACCGAGTAAAAACAGCACTCCAGGAAACGAATGTTAAAAGCGAACAAAAAACGCCGTCAAATAAGCAGAGTGCCATGGAAAACGTAATTTGTATTTCAAGCGAGACAGAGAAAGAGTCAACTGAACAATTCATGAGCTCTGCCTTTGATGATTGCTCTCGTGAAGCAAGTATAACCATACGCAAGTCCCGCTCAGCCAAAGTTTTCCCAGAAATTGCATACGACAGTGAAATAGAAGAAATCGAGAATATTCAAATGCCGACCATAAGTCGATCAAACTTTCGAAAGAAAAGTATGTTTTCAGGACTTCATGAACGAAAATTAACAACCGTTTTAGATCAACAAGAAGAAAAATACGACCAACCGTTAAATGTGCCACTTAACAACAATTAAGATTTTGTATTAAACAACATGCCATTGCTACATTATCACGTGAAATGTAATTTTGAATTTTTGGAAATGTGAAGATGCGGTTTTAGAAAATAACCGAACAAAACCATTCGATAGATATAAACTCGGAATTTATGAATTCACATCTTCCTGCTTCCCAGATTCCTCCGAAATTGAAGCATTCTCAAAATTTCAGTCTTATACCTGCATTTTACGAGTGGAACAACATAATATATCCCGATAAGACTGTAAAGAAGGATGAGCATTTTCGCTTTAGGAAAACTGGAGAAACCTTGAGGAAAAAAATAGGAAGTTCGAATCCATAAAGGCGAATGGCGTAGGGAGTGAATCGTGGGTTGGGAGTCAGTGTCGCGCATCGTAGCTTCCTCGGTCCCAGGCACTTTTCTCCCCATTCCTCCATGGTCTGATCATGTGCATAGAGATACTGTATTTGAATACGGGAGGGGTACCCACGGGGAAATTGAAACATTTTGTCAGTCATGCTTCCCCTCCCTCGACAAGTCTGGCGAGTGGCACTACAGTGGCGTGACCAGTTCCAGCCAGGGTCTTGCTTCTTGGACAAGAAGAAGAGGCTGGAAACGAGGTTGGTGTTACCAAGGAGTAATGCAAAAAGTATGCAAAGTTGTACAATGTACAATAACACGCAGAGGTAGCTTCATTGTTTAGTTGCTATGAGTACTTATTCAAAATTCTCCCAGGATCTAATAAAAACGTTTTGCTAGGGGGAAAAAGAAGTAAACGAGAAATTCCCTAAATAAAAAGTACGCACACAGGTGAGCATGTGTCCGCTGACTTACTCGTTAGAAACATCGTAAATACAGTTTGTTATATGAATAAAAAACGGATAATTTTAATGCACTCGGAGCCGAATCGGTTTCTACGATCATGATATTATTCAAAATTTTCTTATATTAACTGCTTAACACAAAGTCGGAGCATGTGGGAGCTCAGAAAATGTTATTATTATCATATCGTGACTTTCGCTTAGGCAGTACATATGGCGAACCTGCACCTTAGCTCACCATCTCAGTCTTAGTAGCTCTATGGTCAGAGGTCTCACTGGTCATCAAAAGGGTGCGGGTTCGACTCCCGTCTAGGGCTCAGAAATCGTTTTTCCGAGGTAACGAGATTGACGAACGTCCGTTGGTCGTCACAAAATTTTCTGTTGCAATCCAGCTTGGTGGGTTCTTCCCAACGTACTTCGTTTAATATTAAAATATTGCGAAACCTGCTACATTTTAAGTTAGCGGATGCACCACGTGTTAACGGTGATTGCAATTTCCGGCGATCGATTCCTACCATTTTAAATATACTTCCCATCCGCACTTATCTCCATAAATTTTAATACGGTGTTTTCGCCCCGGAAAAGCATCAAATGTTTACTGTGTACGCAAAAAACTTCCCTTGGTCCGAGAAACGCTAAATACACAGCGGAGAACGCGTTCATGACCACATTCATATCTGTATCTTGAAAAAAAAACGCAGTCACCGTCTTCCACATTTCCATTTAAGCTGGGTTTACACAATGCGATTAATTGGGTCGATTTCTGCCTCCGGTACATGTTAAATTGAGAAGCAGTCGACAGAACGCTCCTTGAGCTTGCTGCACGTGCGCCTTCCTCAACTCCACCATCCAAATTTGTGGGCCCAAATCTGACTTCGTATGACAAAAGACATACTTGAAATCATCGCGTGACCACGATTTTCTTTTTCTTTAGATAACACTTAGAGATTAAACTTGACTCCGGTATTTTCTTCAGTTTTTTTAATGAGATCTCCTCTAACGACTGAATATAATGTGATTTAAGCATTGTCTTCAAATAGCAACGCATAAATAAAAACAAAGCTAATCAACATTGTAATGGGTCGACTTTGCATAAATTTACCTGAATTTTACCTTGTCGTTCTCTTAGAATATGAATTTGCTTGACAAGTAAGCAAAGATTTTTTCCTCCTCCTTCCAAAATTTCTTTCTTTAAAAAGGTAATCTTCCCATAAGCCTATTTTTTTTTCAACATCCTTCACTGTCACAGAGTTTTGAAATGGTAGGACAAACTATGAAGTATGTTTGAGTAGTCATGTCAGCTCCAAGTCATACTTAGATTCTTAGATACTTCTACAAGTCAAAACTTTAATGGTATACTTGGCCAAAAAACAGGATGTCTCATGTCCACATTCATGTTAAAATGCAACTGTAATGAGGTTTCTAAACTTTCAATGAGGTGAGCAGATTTACCATACAATCTTTTCATCTCCTCCGTCCGCAAAACGCCTTGTTGCTGGGTTGGGGCTGCAGCTGTTGCTTCAAGCACAATTTCACCAGCTAAAACGTAAAAAGAGCTGTTTAGTGTTTGATAACATATTCACATTTCTCCGTAACACATGCCAGCAGACAAGGGCCAGGTCTCACTTCAGTACTTTACTCAGGCTAACGCCAGACTAGATTCTACTTGTCACAGGGATGAACCCAGGCTAATAAAGAGTTAAACTCTTAATAATTGGTCCTAGGGGAAACAGTGGCGTTTAATCCCTATGAATCTTTACGTTCTCCAACCACGATATAATACGTACTTAATACAGTCCTGTTTTTTTTCCTTGTGTGAGCAGAAAGAATTTTTCAAAACTCCTCAGAACAGCGCCAAAAAGTAGGAAAAATTAATAACTGTTGAGAGAAACATAAACTGAACATTGCATCATTCTACCACAATTTTATTCCATGTACATGTACAAACAAAATAACCCAGTTTTATCCCATGTACATGTTAAAAGTGTTTTGCGTACTGATTCCATTACCTAGCTATAAGCAGTATTTAGTTTTAGTAGCGTTACTAAAAAGATTAATTACACTCTTACAAACTGGCTTATTCTAAGATTGCAAGTTTGTGTCCGGGATTGAAGGTCTTTACTGCGCTTTTCAGTTGAGTTTAGGACACCTATAGTTTTGTAGTGTAGTTTCTTCGTTTTATAAGGTAAAATATATGTTGTCAAGAAGTTCGATTGCATTTTCTTTATTTCATAGCAGTGTCATTCCCAAGAAAACATAATAGCAACGCCTGGACAACGTCGTTTTTAACACAAAACTCCAGGAGAAAACTGTAGTCATTCCAAACTCAACAGAATAGTGTCTTTCATATACCTCTATTCATTAGTGTTAAAATCATATGTCGTTCCAACATACTCCACCAAGGACAGGCCCAGACAGAGAGCGTGACAATGATAAGCGCACAAATATGCTAGGATAGACTAGAAGTATTACCGCTACAAATATTATATCATAAACATGAAGGTCACAAACTCTTGAGAAATTAAAAAATAAAAAGACAGTGTTGTACGGTAATTTATTATGAAGTTATCATCGGAGGAGTCTCTCAAAATCCGACACGCAAAAGATTACCTCATTCACAAACGTTTATAAATTTGGTAATCCCGTTTCTTGGGATAGTTGTGCAGTTTCGCAGTAGTAATTCTTCGAAATTTTTCATCATACCATCGACTATTGCCTAATTGCCATTTCAGGATCGAAATCCTTGTTTGTGGGACCGTACTCTCCAATGCGAAGGTTATGATCCAATCGCTCGCGACTCCACCGATTGCATATTCGCCAGTTCTAACTCTGCATCTGTTGTAGGTGTAATCAGTAGTAATATCGAAAGACGTAAAAGATTTAAAACGGCAGTGGATTTTTAAAATTAATTTGGGTTTTTTTCGTTTTCACTTGAATTTTGTTTTGCAAAAGACACAAAATGCTTCGCAAGTTGGGAAGTGCGAGCCGCCAATTCATACCCAGGCTGTAGTTACCAAACCAACTGATCAGGTCTGTAGCTAGCAGGGGGAGCAGGGGGGGCAGTTGAGCCCCCGAGGTAAAACACACACCTATGTTTTTTCAAAGCATTTTTGTTAAAAAAATTTAAACTGGTATTTAACTTTTGGTAAAAATTGGTTTTTTGAAGAAAAATATATCATAGAGAATGCTGAAAGGTATTTCAGAGCCTAAAGAATTTACAAGTTCAGTAACTAAAGTATTTTTGGGGGATGCCACTAGATCCCCTTGTCTTCAATACTCATTTAATTCCCCCATCAAAAATAATAAATGCTAGGTATTGCTTTTGCATTTAAAATTCAAAATAAATACATGTACTTTGAGCATTCTCAGAGTAACAAAAGTTTAATCATTCTTTTATAGACTTGTAATTCAGTTTAAATATAATTGTAAAGAACATCCTACCCCTTAAGGTTAATAGTGGAACAGTGTATCTCCTAAATTGCTTTTTTCAATGTAATTTGTGCACTGGTAAATTGATCAGCCCTAACAGTGCAGATTCTCACTGGGAACGGGATCAAATTCTCTGAGCATACATGTATTTTAAAACTCTTAATTCTACATGGTTATTTTCGATATTCTGGACTTGTTATAATGCAACTATTCCAAATTTAACAAAAAATAGTTGCATCAAAGTAAATCCTATCATTTTGTCTTCATCATCCCAACCTTCAATGTAATCATCTGTTTCAACTTGGCTACGTTTTGCTTCCTCATCTGTTTAAAGTAAATTAATAAAGAAATCAGTCAGCTGAGTGAATCTGTAATTGCAAAGGGTATATTTAACAAATTAATATTGTGGCATTTACACACTATTACAAACAGTTAATTCAACATTTCTGATGAAGGAAAACTTCAAGTGTTAGAATATTAAAAATCTTAAAAACATAATATAATTCTGACACTCAAAATTTTCTTTTATCATAAATGT
>JBAHVQ010000127.1:183097-201229 GCA_036872915.1 Nanipora kamurai
AAGAACGAGCCTTTCGTTGTTTATATCCAAGCTTGCAAACACCTACACTTTCTACGCTCTGTAGATTGAGTTTACTCACAGCAGTCTTCGGCGGTTATGCATACGAAAAGTTTACATCAATATCCACCGATACGTTTGACTGCCTAAATCAAGGAAAACATTTAGGAGTCCGAGTGTCTAAAATGTTCCCTGCCTTCACTGATCTGTGTATACACAGTATAAACCAGCTCGAGGCACACAGTTTTTGGTTTTGTTAATCTGTTTTTGTGCGGGAAGTTAAAAATGCAAGGTTTTTATAGAATGTGGTCATGAGAATATTAACTGAGGTTACCTACAATGTACATGTATTAAACTGAGATAACAAAGTGTATTATTTCCTTAGTTACTATCTTTCTTGTTATAGAAAAAAGCCAGAAAGGAAAAGAAGAAACGAAAAAGAAAGTCTCTCGCAGCAAAACTGAGCCGATACGATGTTAAAAGCATAGTTAATAACGGCCATGTGACTTGTAACTTTTCGATGACACTTGAAAAGGCAACAGAATTATCTACGTCTTCAACACCGCTTTGTAGTAGTAAAAGAGATCGATGTACACAGACCTCTGATGCAGAAGAACCTTCTTCGTCTGCGAAGGCGAGAGACATTGTTAGTAATACATTGCTGGAGAAACCGCGAACTATGTTAGAAAACCAATACAACGCGGGTCGCAAGAAAGATGGCGACTTAAGTTTACAGCAGAACTGCAACAGCTCTACAACACCTCGGTTAGATTTTCCTGATATATCGTCAAAGGAACTTACAGCTCACCTTGTGCAATGTTCTGTCTCTTCTTAAGATACCAAGAGTGAAGAAAACTATTTAGTTTTTTGTTTCGGCTGGGTTTCTGTTATGATGCATGTCATTCTAATTACTGCTTTGTCAATGGATTGCATGGGCGTATGATTTAGCTTGAGAAAAACATGGAAGTTATTTTGCTGTTTTAAATGGTGATTGGGTTCTTAAGTTGTGTCCTCTGAATCTCTCCGTATTGGTAAAGTAAAATGAAGTAAGATTCCTTTATTTATACTTGATAACCCTGTCAGCTAAACTACGCTGTTCTCCCTAGACGTCCAGCAAGGGGAATCCCTTTAGGGTCTAGTGTTCCACAGGAGGAAACCGGAGCACCCGGAGAAAACCTGCGATATTTGGTAGAGTCAAACTGGGCAACACTGTTCTCACATGTGACCAAGGCAACTTTAATCTAAAAACTGCCCGAAGCCAGAATTGAACCCTCGTCACAGTTGAGAGACACGTGCACTGCCACTGTGCCACCAATACCCCCATCATATTTAGCTATTCGTAGCCATATCTGTCTGAAATATTAACTTCAATGTAAGTATTTTTGGTAAGAGTCTAAAAATTATACTGGAAGCCTAAAATAATTGCTCACTTTAGATTAACATGCTAATATTGGCTAAACTCGCAAAAGAACAACAAACACAATGACAACATGCAAAGAAAAATATTTTAATACTTTGTACTTTATTTTTTCAATACTTTTAATAGTTCGTTTGCTAATGGCTTGAGATAAGCATCTGAAGTTCTCACTTGGTCACTTCACTGGTTGTACTTGCTAGATCAGTGATACAATTCTTGATGTTCAAGAAAGTGTTTTTAGGAAGGGAACCTAGAAGCAACATTTGTAGTTGAGTGCATGACTGGTTTCTGTACTTTGTATAGTTACCAAAGCAACACAAAGTTCCATACCAGTGAACTCTAAAACGACTGTAACTGTAACTCCATGAGCCTCGACTAGTCCCATGGAGGCAGCTATGTAGGTACCGTATAAATCACGCGTGTTTAATGTGTGCAGCTACCATGTACATATAAAGCATGCGTGTTTCTTGCGTGTAGCTACTAAGCCAATACTGACAGTTTTTCGATCTATTTTAGTTCGTAAATTCTCATTCTTACGCCATTAACAACATCCCTGAATGATAAAAACTAAATCAACTGTAAGAATAACGAAGCTTTCGTTATTAAAATATATTTAAAAAAGCCATTAAAAATTATTAAAAAAGCCTTGGGAAACCAAAGGAAAACAAAAATAGGGTAGGATTTTCCGGGCCATTTTTTGATCGAACGTTTTTATTCGTTTCATAAGTTTATATCTTACCAACGTATGATGGCCGAGGAGGGCCACTTCAGACTTCTTACTTTGTGTCGAGTTATAGTTGCAAATGGTCAAATCGGAATATGAATGTATGTAATTAAAACTGAATAAAGTTTTCCATAATCTGGACGTGTTTTCTCATTTAAGTCAAATTCCGATTCGAACTCATATAAACAGTCCATTCTTAAAGCCCTGTATAACCGCTTTCATATTGCAGGGATGTAAGTTAGGGACTAGAAAACTAACTTACTATTCCGAGTTCCGACCTCCGACTTCTGTCTTCTCGTCATTTCACTACCAAAAATCTATACTGATACTTTCATTTTCAGAAGAATGACTGAAACTGTACCTTCAAAAACGCTTTGTTCCTTTTGTTTATTTGCTCTCTGCAAGCATAATTTATCCAGCAAGCATTTAATCTCGCGAGCTCTTAACTACCCCATAGAGCATAGTAAGGAAGACTCAAATTGTTTAGTTATGGTATCCCTGACCAAAGTGGCTGGTAATAACTTCTTGCAGATCTACTTGCCGTTTTCGCTTTGAAGAGCAGGTGTAAACTGTGGCAAGACACCCATAGTGCTAAGAAAATGCACGAATAATGTTGAAAGGATTAAATATAAAGCACGCATCTTGCACTTGTTACATATTCGATTAAACATTTTAAACAATTGCATAAACAAAAGGTCGGAGAACAGACGTTGGAGCTCAGAAGTGAGAAGTCGAAAAAGTCAGAAGTTACCTGCTCGGCCATCATACTACCGACTGTTTCTGCAGAATAGGAGAGATTGGGGCCTGTCAGCCTCCATCTCGGCCTCCATGGTTGGGTTCAAAGTTCAATCTGGAGTTATCGTTCCAGTCTTTTTAGACTCCACTGTTCCATCTACCTTTTCCCTCAACTCACTAAGAACTCACCATCCCTACACGTCTGTTGTTGAATTTTTGTTGTCTATGAGTTTGGTGAAAGATTCCCAATACCACTTTCGTTATAGTTATCTGTCTTATTTCAAAATAGATGTTTTTGGTTATTTCTGGTTGAATCGGCTTGATCGTGATGATTGATGACTCATGGTAGTTCAGGGTAGCTAATGACATTCAAAACTTGAATGCCAAAACTTGTCCAAACTTGGACGAGGAAGTTTGTAAATCCAGACTTGAATACTGAAACGTCGATGTCGAAACTTAAATGTTGAAACTAGCATGACGACGTTGATTGAACCCTTACAGTCCCAAGGTGGGTCGTTTCGACCCACCCTTAATTCTAGGCCTGCAGTTACGTTTTGTCAGAGGTTAGGCAAATTAGCTCATGTGCAGATAATACCTCATGTTTTTCTTCCTTCGTGGTCGAAAAGTAGTGGAAATTCTGGTTATTTTGTGGTGATTTTCGTAAAGTTTTTCAAGCGATCGTGATACTTGAAGTCCAAGATGGCGTCTAATGCCGTGTATAAGTCCCTTTGAGACGTTTTGGACGCTTTAAGTGCTGAAAGTGACTCTGAAATCGACAGTAATGAAAGTCTATGGAGTTCTGAGCCTAAGAGTGGTGATGGTTTTGAAATTGTCAACAACTCTCGCGCAAGGGATGCAGAAATACAGCCTTGTTTTCAAAACTCTGTACTTCACGAGGACGATTCAGGGGTAAGTAAGGTTTTCTTCTAGATATGTTTCATATTGTGTCAGTTTTTGTGTACTGTTTAGAGAACATACACTAACAAAGGATGTTTTGAGAAGTATTATGGAATACAGTGGCTAAATATTATGGACATTCAAATCATTTCTCATATCAAGATTTCATTGTTTACATTTGTTCTCCTTTGAAGATGATAGTGTCAATTCTTCCCACTTAGATTCTAAGAATACTTTTTTTCTAGTTTCACAGGAATCTGATGTTGGAGATTTATCCAGTGGCAGTAGTGAAAATCAGGAGAGACAACCTAGTGAATCTGGTCGAAACCTTGGGAGTGGTAGTTGAGGCAAGAGGAGTTCAAGAAGAGGCAATTGGCTAGGTCGTGGCCATGGCCAAAATCGTGGGCAAGCTACTAGACAACATAACACCAATTCAACCCAAAATATGGAGAAACCAAAATTTGTATGGGCCCAATGTGATCAGCCATTCCAAAATGAGCACTCCAATAAAGCCTTTGTTGGGAATCCTAGGCCAAAGAGGCTTCCAAATGTTATGGAACCAATCCAATACTTTTGTTATTCTTTACTGAGGCATTGGTCAAGCAAGTTGTTGAGCAGAGCAACCTATATGCAATTCAAAACAATGCTAATTCTTTCAGCCCAATTTCTGTTGAAGAATTTTATGCTTTTATTGGTATGTTGATTGCAATGGGATTGTGCAAATTACCCAGAATGAGAGATTACTGACAAAGAGGAATTTCTGGAATAGCTTGGTTTTGTAGCATTATGTCACATACCGGTATAGCAAATGTTTTGAAACATATCATACTCACAGTGCCTATTAGAAAAGGTGAATTTCTGACATTTTGGTATGTATCTGAACTCTTCCAATGTATTTGGGGCCTATTTTGAGCTTGTTATGCACATACATGTTGACAGATGTTGAATTCTGTAAATTTGTGGTAAATTTCCAACAAGGTTAGGTAACATAAAACATGGCATAATTTTGGTTTGGTACACCCTACATAGTTGATGTTGGTATCAAAATGATGCTTATTGAATGCTGATTTAAAATTTAAATGTAAAATACAGCTAGAGTTCAAATATTCATTGCAAAAATAGAGTAAAATGTGATTTTTCACGAACATCAAAAGAGGTACTTCAGATTAAATTGGCATTTGTGCTTTTAAGGCATGTTATTTTATGTTTTTGATCAAACATTCTTATTCCTTATCTTCTAAGGTTTCAGATGATGTATAATTTGTCATACTACCTTGTAAAACCCATCTGTCTGTGACACTTCATGTTAAAGCATTCCGGAGTGTTAAAAAGCACAAAAAAAGCCCTGGGACTGTAAGGGCTAAGGGTCAAAACTCGATTTGCAAACTTAAATGTCAACAATCAACACTGTAACGGTAATATCGTGTCTTGAAATTTGAATGCCGCATGGAAAGCGACGTACAATATTTAACTCAAAAACCTGTCACATTTTTAACAAAAGTAAAATCGTGAACTCTTACATCGCAAGCCAAACCTGAATTTTGACGGGGATGTAACGCCATATTCTTTAACCAACATAGTCTGCAATATTATATTTAGTTTTGCACTATTAACCATTTTGAAATCATACCATTACACAATAATGTTTGTTTAACATTGAAACCGGACGTATATTAGATAAACCGAATTTATCTGATGATAAATCAACGTGTGGCCCGTCAGTGTGTTACAAATTTCTTTTTTTTCAATCAGTGTAAATGAAGGTGACAAACTAAAATTGTAGTGCTATTTTCATGGTCTTTTTTTGTTCACAATTGACTTTGATCTTGTTGATGGAACAGCAGTCGTTAGATTCTTCGGCGGTTTAAAGACCGCTTTACCCTGACGGGTAGCATTATGTTTTGCAGACTTTAAACCCCGGTTTGCTGCCACACGATTCTGAGATGCAATTTTAGCTGTAACAAATGACAGAAGAATAAATCAGGAAATTAAAAGCACATCAACTCTTCAAACTATTTCGATAAAAATTACTTTCGAGCAGGGGTGTACGCTGCATTTTTCAATAGGGGGTCGTAAACAAAATTAGCGGGCACTCTACGGAAAGATTTTCAAAATTGCTTGCCAATTTATGAATTTTCAGAATATACCCACGAATCCTTCATTTCAAAACACCATAAATTTATGGATAAAAATACCGGTTCATGATTAAAATAGTCTTACGCGATAAGAGTATGAAATTGTACTTTTTTGCAACTCCCGGAATTCAGTGAATTGGCGAAGCATTTCATAAATAGATTTTATTAAAAATAAACGCCACTATTGCGAAATCCTGAATCTCGCATGTTTTGGCGCTTAGAAATAACTATGAGAAAGGATGGTTGGTAAGCAACCTTAAAGTTATGTGGTACAATATATAATATACTTTGGAATAACAACCTCTACAATTACCTAAGAAATATATTCTTTTTGTTTACATTCGAGTAAATAATCAACACCTTTCAGCCGCTGAATTCGTATCGATTCCCCACTTGTTCTTGTCTTGTAACGCCTCAAATAAACAAGCAGTTGGGATGTATTTCTGCGATGAGCACTTGTCTTAATTCGTTCAAAAGATCACCAAAAACTTGGCACCGACTAGTTTGGGGATCCCATGCTTAATTCTTGCAACTGCATCTAGCAAGAAATTCACTGATTGCTTGAATGTGGTTGTCTTTTTTCCTTCCAGAGATACGGGGTTCAAATTTTGAACAGATTGCCCTTAATTCACGTACTTTGGATGATAATTTCAGGGGATCATTAATCACCCCCCAAAGATTGAAATCTTTAAAGAAAACGGGGTGCCGAAACATTAATCCTTCGTTTTCATGTTCTGAAATTTTACTTTTTGAAATTTTACTGTTGGCTGTTAGTCTGGATAAAAATCCCTGAATCTGCTTGGCAGTTAGAAACTCGTCTAGACTAAAAACCCTTTTATTGTCTTTGTCTTTCAGGCTTCTCATTTCTCTTGAAACATCGTCAGGTTTAAATTTAATTCCTGTTATTTTTTATTGTTCATACTTCTCTGTTAAGTATTTTAGCTAGATAGACACCTTTATTGATTTAAGTCAGGGTAGTCCTGTCAGCAAAACAATATTGCTGTTATCAATAGGAGCCCTGACAAACAATGAATACATTTATGTTCTAACTATTAAACTAATGACTATATACAGGATAAAAAGATTACTAGAGAATGATTACTAGAAGTAAATGAAAATAAGAATGTTAAGAACCTATTAAATTATTATAAACTAGGCAACCGTTATAATAGAACGATTTCTTAGCAGGGTGGTTCTAGACATAACGTCACGGTTTTAATAAAAATAGCTTGTTAAAAACTGTGGCACTTTCTTAGCCAGGCAACGTTTTACCAATCTTAAAACATGACTATTTCGACGGTCTTTCAGACGTTCCAAGTTCAGTTGCTGAGTAGCAAATTCACTAGAATCCAATTTGCAGATAATTCTTGCAGCACGCTTCTGCACACGCTCAAAATTGTCAACATCACTCCTGTTGCAACGTGTCCACACACTGTCACAATAGTCAAAAACTGGACTGATCAATGACTTATATAGCTTGTCTGCAGCATATGTTGTGAGATCCTTTCTCATTCGACCAAACACAACTATTCTCTGGCCACCTTTAGCGATAACATATTTTACATGTTCTTTCCACGTAAGACTGTCGTCCAAGACTACCTCCTGATGTTTGAATTCATAAACACGGTTTAATGTAAACGTATCAACGAATAAATTTATTTCTCCAGCTTTAGCAAGTCTACCATCGGTTCCAAGATGACAAACTCCGTCTTGCTTTTATTTATAAAAAGGAAGTTGAGAAATGTCCAGATCTTAACTTCATTTAGTTCATCGTTAAGGGTTTCCTCAATTTCTTTAATATCTTTGTGTGCAACAAAGATGACGACATCATCAGCATATAACAAAATGTTGCACTTGTTAATAGTACTTGGCAAATCATTAATAAATAAAACAAACAATAAGGGCCCGAGAATCGAGCCCTGAGACACCCCAGAGGATGACACAACGGCTTCAGATAGTGTGCTTTGGAATGCTACCCCTTGACTTCGTTTACTCAAACAATCTCTAAACCAGGCAAGCACTATACCTTCGTTTCCAATTTTTGAGACAATTTTTGCAAAAGCAGTTCATGGTCGATTGTGTCAAACGCCTTACTTAAATGCACAAACACCGCATCTGTAAGCAAGCCTTGGTCCATGTTACGACGTACTGAATCAGTGACACAACACACCAAGTTCAGTGAAGTGACCTTTTCGGAAATCACATTGGTAAGGGTTCAATAGCTGTTCCCTGGTAGGAAAACTATACAGTCGGATGTGAACTGCTCTCTCAAGTACTTTCCACGCTGCTGGTACAGTAGTATCGATACAGGATGATAATTGCCCATGTTTTCCGCTTTACCTTTTTTTAATAACGGCGTTACACGCGCTGATTTCCACTCAGTCGGTATGCATCCATTCATGAGCGAAAAATTAATTATTGATTTCAGTGGTTTTCAGTTCTTAGAATCACGATTTCAGAGAATTCAGGGAAGAGACTTTAGTGATCCTCAAGGAGGAAAAGGTGCTTGCGACAGAAAGGGGGCGCAGATTAAATCATACCTACGACCGTTTGTTAATGAAGGCAACTCAATCACTAACCCTTATGAAATGAAATAGTGGCGTTTATTTTTAATAAAATCTATTTATGAAATGCTCCGCCAATTCAATTCCGCGTTGTTAAAAAGTACAATTTCATACTCTTATCGCGTAAGACTATTTTAATCATGAACCGGTATTTTTATCCATAAATTTATGGTGTTTTGAAATGGAGGATTTGTGGGTATATTCTGAAAATTCATAAATTGGCAAGCAATTTTGAAAATCATTTCGTACAGTGCCCGCTAATTTTATTTTATTTTTCCAAATATTAAGGACTGGATTAAATCGATATGAAAGCGATTTATTCAAATTCCGAATCCGTAGTTGCCTTGAATTGGGGTGATTTCCCGTGTTCAAATATCTTAAAATACCACTCTCCCTTCCGCCTGAAGTTGCTAAGCAACCAGTCTAAATAATACTCTAAGTCTGACAATTTATAGATTTGCAATGATTTCATTCTTTGTTGATATAGTTTTTGTTAATCATTTTAAAGTCTAAGGTGGGAAAACTGGGGCAGTGAATTTTTTGCTATTTTTACTTTTTTCAAGGTCCAAACTTGACACTTAATACCCGGAGTTATTTTTTACTGTTTCCATGGAAACTATTCATTCCCATAACTTTTTATATCCATTTTAATTTATTACTCACCAATGCTTATCCTTGCACAGAATTTAAAGGGGGGGTTTGAATTTTGACTCTGTTCAACTTTGCTTAACAGTTACAGAGAGTTACTCTTAAATGTTCTCAGACCAATAGATGATATTTTTACAAGTTTTCGGTTACCAGTCTGTAATATTCGACGATTATATGGTAACCGAAAGCTTACAAGAATATTACTTATTGGTCAGAAAGCGTTTGAATATAATTAATATGCATACTCCTGACCGCGCTTCTTCCATTTTTTCATATGTTATAAACAGTTCCATAATAGTTGAAAGGGTTTTAAGCGTATATACACGAGGTTCCCCCAGCTGATTACACTCAGTACGCAAACCAAAAGTTTGTTAAAATTTTAAAAATCAATTAAATATATTTAATACTCATACCATATTTTTGATCAAAAAAGGAGTGCGATCGCACCACTCTGACATCTCCCTTCCCTCGGTACGCCACTGCTTTTGCGTTACATTGACTCATAAGTCTTTTAAATGTAAATTCATCTATCGGTACGTCGGTCAATCTCCCGGTCTGTCTGTCGTTCTACCTCTCTTCCACGTTATTTTGCTACATATACTGCCTTTCTACTCTCCCTTTGGCCTTTCTTAGTTCTCCCCGAACATAGCAGAAAGTGATAAAAAGACTTAAGGTACGTTCACATCTGCGGAGTTGGACTGGATTTGAACTGAATTTAAGTACACCCGTTCAAGTGTGAGAAAGGACTGAATTTGGATCAACTGTGAACGCAGCCGGACTGGATTTGGACTCAAAATGGACAAGTTTTCATGGCGGGGAATAATTTGATTTAAATAAACTCCAGACGAAGTACTTTTACTGCGAGTCCAAATCCAGTCCAAACAGATAATGTGAACCCAACTTTAATAGGAATATCAAAGCCCAGCATAAAATGCGAAACAATGGCATAATATTAAGAGTTTAATAGAATCTTACGTTTCGTAGTATACATCACAACATCTTCCGAGATAATAATTAAGGTTACCGAAGCCACAGTGTATACCTACATGTGTCATGAATTAACCAATCAGATAAAAATATACTGATAAACGGAAGGACAAAGGGGTGAGAATAAAGACGAGAGAAAGTTAAAATAATAGAGACGGAAAAAAAAAGTTATGAAAATAGAAAAAGTGGTGCGGAACTGATGTTGGCATTTAAAGAAGGTTTTCCTTTGTTAATGAGAAGGCTTTCACGAATCAGAAGTTCGCACTCGCAAGAGCTTGAGGAAAGAATTTTAAAGTTATCAAAAGAAGCAGGATGACTTGTTTCCTGAAGGTGAGAGAGGATACTAGAAGGAGAACTGGTGCGTTTCTTTCCGTTTAAAGGAGAAATCCCTAAGTGCTCAGAAACACGTGTATTTAAATGTCGACAAGTTTCGCTGACATACAAAGCTCCGCAGCTTCGGCAAGAAAAATAATATACAACATGTGACTTCAAACGTGAGGGAATTTTATCTTCCATTTTTTTCGTTTTAAAGATAAAATTCCCTTACGTTTGAAGCCACATGTTGTATATTATTTTTCTTGCCGAAGCTGCGGAGCTTCGTATGTCGGCGAAACTTGTCGACATTTAAATACACGTGTTTCTGAACACTTAGGGATTTCTCCTTTAACCGGAAAGAAACGCTCCAGCTCTTCTCCTTCTAGTATCCTCTCTCACCTTCAGGAAACACGTCATCCTGCTTCTTTTGATAACTTTAAAATTCTTTCCTCAAGCTCTTTCGAGTACGAGCTTCTGATTCGTGAAAGCCTTTTCATTAACAAACGAAAACCTTCTTTAAATGCCAACATCAGTTCCGCACCACTTTTTCTATTTTCATAACTTTTTTTTTTCCGTCTCTATTATTTTAACTTTCTCTCGTCTTTATTCTCACCCCTTTGTCCTTCCGTTTATCAGTATATTTTTATCTGATTGGTTAATTCATGACACATGTAGGTATACACTGTGGCTTCGGTAACCTTAATTATTATCTCGGAAGATGTTGTAATGTATACTACGAAACGTAAGATTCTATTAAACTCTTAATATTATGCCATTGTTTCGCATTCTATGCGGGGCTTTAATATTCCTATTAAAATTGAGATTCCCGCCTGGCCAATCTCTCACTAATGAACCCAACTTATCAACTTGAATAAAACGAACCCGCTGATGTGAACGCACGTTTAGACGAACGTTTTCTTTTACCCCCCGGAAAAAGGAAAATCAACTCATTTACCAATAACCAAGAAAGAGCTAGCTTACCTAGGAAATCTGGATTACTTTCTTCCAAGCCGTTTAATAGGGGTGTATAAGTCTTGAAAATCTGCCCGCTAGCTACATCCATTTGTTCTTTTATACAAGACGAAAACAAGATACAACAACTATTTGATAAGGTGTAGTAATGTTTGCGAAAAGGTTGTTAACAGGAAATAGAAAATCTTCGGGATAAATTCGTCAGGAGTAAGATAAAATGGGCTGATGAGACTAATAAGGGTATGAGGAAATGTGAAAAAGTAAATGTCAAATCTCAATTTTGTACAAGAAGGAAATACCTTTAGTAATCATGCTGGAAGTATATGTTATGTTAATTATGGGTTTCACTGTGGTTCTGAAGGAGTGATTTATCTAAACACTAAGTTGAAGCTCTAGTTTAAGTTATAATAATGATCATAATAATAATAAAAATGATGCGCATTTAATAAACACGACAAGTTTTTTAAGTGTAGACATGTTTCAACATCTCATGATGCCATCTTCAGTACAAGTGATAAATTATGTGTGTTACAAGCTATATAGTGGTAATATGATACTATGGTGGCAATTGCCAATATGAATAAATTATAATAGTCAAAAAAAATAATGATAATAATAATATTAATAATAATGATAATGATAAAAATGTGTCGTATTTGTTAAAAAGAGGGATAAGACTGTGGCCCATACCTAATGCTGAACACAAAGTTGGTAAAAGGAGAGCTTTGTGTTCAGCATTGACTATATCCATCATTATTATCATATCGTGACTTCCGCTTAGACAGTACATATGACGAACTTTCACCCTAGCTCACCATCTGAGTCGTGGTAGCTCAATGGTTTGAGCGTCTCACTGGTCATCAGAAGGTTGCGGGTTCGATTCCCGTCTAGGGCTCAGAAATCTTTTTCTGGGATAACGAGCTTGACGAACGTCCACCAGTCGACTGTGGCCCATATTGGGTCAGAATGTGGCGTCACTGCGCAAGATTTGGTGACAGAACAGAATAGGACGAACTGAGCACAATCATTAAAAAATTAAAGGCGGCCAGTTTAAAAATTTTCTTTCTTTCTTTCTTTCTTTCTTTCTTTCTTTCTTTCTTTCTTTCTTTCTTTCTTTCTTTCTTTCCTTTAGTAGGAAGCCCACGTCACTAAAAGTGATTTTCAGTGGAGCCCTTAATAAAATATTAGAAATTACAACAATAAAAAAAATAGAAATATATGGCCATCCTGAAAGGTAAATAATTGAATACCTAAAAAATAAAAATACAAAATACTGTACAAAATTATGCCTTAATAAATAATTTACTAGCTTTTAAAAACGCTTTACTGTTCGTAATATTCCTAATGTTTGCTGGTAAAGAGTTCCGTTCAGTGACACTATGATATGCAAGTCGATGCTTTCCCCAGTTGATATGAGGTATTGGGATCTTTAGGTCTGATTTCGCTCTTGTATTATAACCATGCACTTCCAGTTGTTGAGGAATATCAAAATCCCAATCAAAGGAATTGTTAACTACTTTGTGCATAAAATGAAGTCGATGTAACTTTCTTCTTTCAAACAACGACTCCCAACTTAAATCATTTGAAGCTTCAATAGCGGAAGCATGACAAACAAACAGACTAACAAAATAATTTCTGCCATTTTATTTTGAAGAATTTGAATTCCATCCATCAATGTATTATTATTCTTATCGCTCGACACAGTGTCTGCTTTATCTAATAATGGTAAGATTGTTGTTATAGCCAAGAATTCACGAGCTGAAATCAGTAACATATACTTGATTCTTTTCAACAATCTCAGACGCTCCCTCACCTTATTTGTGATGTAATCTACATGATCTTTCCACGTAAAGGATTCATCAATCATCACCCCTGGTGAGATTAATCTGCCCCCCAGGCAGATTAATGCCAATACTTGGCATTAATCGAGTGCCTGAAAAGCGCGAGTCTCTCAGGGGTGCGGGGCATCTCATCCGGAAATTTTTTTAAATTACTGGGATTGTAACTGCAAGCTGCTGGATATTTTTTTCGTTTAAATTGACAGCTCCAGGCTTTTATCAATGCTTTTAATCAGGATGTCTGTTTAACTCAATAAAGTCGTGTGGAAATTGATCAAACCTTTCAAAAAATTTTCTGCTAAACTTTGTGTCATGGTTTGTTGCTGGCCAACGAACAGGGACAAATTACGTGCCCGAAAAAACACTTTTCTGACTTGAACTGTAAAACGTAGACTCCAAAAAGCTTGGTTTGGATTCGAAATTCAAACAGGTAGTTGGTAAAAATGTTTAAACTATTTTACACTTGGGATGAATATTTGAAGGTTTGGACTCTATGGAGTTAATAATGAAAAAAAATAAATTAACGTTCATATCTGTCGATACAGCTTTTATTACCGTTTCCTTTGAGGTGATATGCACATTTACTGTCAACCTTGTTCCCAGCGCATTTTACCTGCACGGTGAGAGGTCTGCAAAATAGCTCTGGCATCGGCTGCTTACCTGACACTCAGAAATTCTGGGTGTTTTTAATATGATAATTTATGTGGTCTCAGTTCGTTCGTCATTGCTTACTTTACTGGTTTGAATAATGAATAACAATTATTCACCGGCCTCCAAACTTGCACATGTAGAAAATTCATTATAAAAGCTATTAGTTTCCATAATTCGCCATAAATCTTCATTTTCATTCATAAACGTCATACAAAAGTTTTAAATGTGTATCTTGACTTTAACCAAAGCGATCATTTCAAGCTGGCAGTAAAATTTTACAATGAGGAGATCACTTAGCGCCTAGATTTAGATGAATATATTACACACAGGGTGGATAAATTAATTTTTGAAACGGACCAATTATATTATAGAATTGATCAGTCGATACTAGGGCCATTGTGCCGACCTTTCGCCTTGGAGGTAAAATGCCCTGGGAACTAGGTTGGTTCTGTTTTTTCTGTGGTTTTGTTCTACTAAGTAGTCGGCACTTCAGACATTGTTAATGGGCGAAAACGCTGGCTGTTGGCACGTCGAGAGAACCGAGCCTGTGGCGGATCCATGAGAAGGGTTTAGAGTGCTTAAACCCCCTTTAGCCACCTAATAATGGAAGAATTCTTTGCCATGGTCTCAACATTTACAAAATAAACTTTATTTACATTCTTCCTTATATTATGCCTCATATTTAAGTAATAAAGTTACCGTTGCCCCTGTGAAACCTAGAACAACAACTGGCCTGGTTAACCACTCCCTTCCTAAAAAAAACACAGGAACTACACCTGGCTTAGTACCTCCTCTTCGGGAACATCCGAAATCCGCCCCAGCCTCTTGAATGTATAGCGAATGGAATACCTTTGTGACTTGATTACACAATAACCCAAGCTTAAACTCTTATCCTCTTGTAGTTCTATAGTTCTTCCATTCTAACTCGTAGGTTCGCTTCCGTGTGCGTGAACAGGTGAGATTGTACGTTTAAAACCATTCATAAACGATTTTTGTCGAGAAAACATAAAAATCATAAATGTGTAACTTTACCTTTAGGAACAAGTTATAAGAAACTGTTATGAAGTGTGTATGAAATGCTTTGGCTTAGCCTTAGGATATATAACTGGAAATGCAGTCCACAAAAAAAGAAAATTTATGTATAGTTTACTTACTCTTAACATTGACCAAAATATAGGAACGTCGAAATTCTAAATATTCACTCGCAAATTGTTCGGATGGCCTTTCATTTAGGTTTTTCACGAGGCCACTTTCTTCAGCTAAATCTATGGTATCTACAGCGCCCGTAAAAAATAAAATATCACGATATATCATACTTCTTCAAATAATCAAACTCAAGGCTCACAATAAACACGAATATATTAACGGTGTAAGATAATTATAGATCTTTCAACACGAATGTTTTTGAGTCTGTAGGGAAAAAAAGAGGCAGACGTTTCTTTCTTTGTACTGAAAACCAAAAGACAAAATTATTGAATAAAAATCCACGAGATTTAAAAATATTTTATTTAATAATCATGAGTAGAAATAATCATCTCACCGTTTTCTTTGCAGTTGCAACGTTTTTTGATGTTCTCTATTAGTAGAACATTCTTACAGTTTGGATTAAAAATCTCCTGCCGTGAATCTAGAATGATATAAAAAAAAATTCCTGCCGAGGAGCCTGTGTTGCAGGATAAAACCTCAACTTGTACTTTATTTCATGATCCTTAAAAACGTACCTCCAAAAAGAACCACAATAAACATTACCGTTGAAGCAGAACACTATCTTAATTTTTCTTTTTAGCCAAAGTTAAAAATACTTCAATGTCCGCAAAAATCGTTTGTTTGAAGACTTACCCGACATCCTTTGCGAATTGACTTCTCAAGCAGATTCATTCAATCATCCAGCGGCTAAACTAACCTAGAAATGTTTTGTCGTGTGGAGAAATAATAAAAGCAAGTTTCAGGATATTTTAAAGTTTTTTTTTGAATTTCGATAGAACTACAGCATGTGTTTTTTGCTAATTTTTAGAGCAGACTAAAAACCATATCCAGCCGATAGTTTGAAAAAGTATAAAACAAAACATGTACCGAATATAATCATTTTGTAAAACTCAAGATATGAGTCAAAAAACAAGTGAGAATGTTTAAATGGTAATATTTCGAATTTATTACAAATTCATCATCAGACCAAGTGGTCTGATGATAAATTTGGTATATGTTTTGTTTTATACTTTTTGAGCAAACTGTTTCTATAATATCTAGATTATAATTTGAAGATACTTTCTTCTGCTTTTACTTGTCTTTTGGTTGGAGAATCCGAAAGACCAATGCGAGATTACAAGAATCGTTATTGATTTAGCCGCCTAATTTGTTTACTCACCTAAAGAAGATATCTAGGCTCATTTTTTCCAATAAAAATAACCATTATAATTCTTATTCTGCCTATAACTCATATAAGCTAGTCAAGCTTTTGTTTGAGATGGTAATAATAGAGTCAGTGATATCGTGCTCGTTGATTATCGTAAGGCTTTTAATATGGTCAATCATGACCTGGTGTTATAATTCACTTGCCTGGACAAAGCCTTATTTAGACGGAAGAATGCAGTGTATTGAAATTTATGGTGTACAGTCAGCGATACCAAACATTTCTCATTGAATTCCACAAGGTTCGATTTTGGATCTTTGTTCTTCGTAATTTGTTATTATTGACTTACCATTGCACGTCAATAAAGCTCAAGTTGATCTGTTTGCTGATGATGCAACTTTTATTGCTTCGGTCGCTTACACCGACACACAACTATTAAAGGAGTCTTTATGTGAGTCGATGTCCAGTGTGATTAAATGGGCGTCAGGTAATAAATTGAAGTTGAATGAAAGTAACACAAAGACTCTACTAGTAACAGGGAAACGCCTCGTTGGCGTTGCCAACGTGGAATCAAACAACCAAAACAAGAGTTTGTTGGGAACAAATTATGAAAAAATTTCCAAAGCTAGACTTTTGGGTCTTGAAGTTGGACGATGAACTAAGTTTTTAGGCCCAGGTTGAGAAGGTCTGTAAGAAGCTCAATGAATGCATCTGTATTCCTGATAGAATCAAAGCTTGTTTGTCATCAAACAAAGAGTCTTTACGACGATTCAATTATAAAGCCATTGTATGAACTTGTAGTATGACCTTCCAGTTTCGCCAATGTACACACAGCCCCATTCGCATGGAATACGGTAAACTTCAGGTTTTGAGAAATCGTCTGTTGCATTCTTACTTGAAAACACCACTTTATATAATTTGTGTTGACTGCTGTGGAGAATCTTGATACCAGCACGACAGAGAATTCGCTCAATCTTATGAGACGCTGGCCTCTAACGGCTTGCAGTCCAGCAAGCCATTGCCGACTGGCTCGTCCCAGGTTTAAATACCGAAAGCCACCTTTAAAGGGATGGGGTTTTTTTAAATTTTTTTGGTTTTTTTCGTTCAAGTTTATTCATATTAGCAATTCAATTATGGAATAGTCTGTCACTAGATCTCAAGAGACTACCAAGTGTAGGCTCATTTGTAACCTTCATATGTTTATGATTTTACTTCTTTTTTTACTCTTGTTTATATAAAGATATTTATAAGTTAGCTATACAGGTAGATGTCGTACGACATGTGGTAGCTCGGAGTGTATAGATGAAAATTGCGCATGCTCATCAAGCTTATAAACTCAGAAAAGTTTTCTGAGCCCCTGACCAGGAATCGAACCCGTAATCTTCTGATCGCCGGTGAGATGCTCCAACCATTGAGCTACATGGACTGATGGTAGAGCGAAGGTTACTATTTTTACTGGTTCGTAGTGACGTGTACTGCTAACTGAAATCTCGACAAGTCATATAATCCACATAAGCTTACTATACTGGTAGAAGTCGTACGACATGTGGTAGCTTGGAGTGTATAAGGAGTGTATAGATGAAATCTATAGACCGGCGATTAGAAGGTTACCCGTTCGATTCCCGTCAGAGGCTCAGAAAACTTTTCTGACTTTATAAGCTTGAGGAGCATGCGCAATTTTCATCATAACACAAGATGAGAAACACTAGTTACTTCATCGAGATTTTATTTACGAGACTTAATTTTTATTTTATTTTATTTTTATTTATTTTAGTAAATAAAATCTCGATGAAGTAACTAGTGTTTCTCATCTTGTGTTATACCACTCTGCGTACGCATTGAGCACTCTATCCGTACGATTTTGTATGCGCTAGTCTCTATCTTCACGATAGTTTCTATCAC
>JBAHVQ010000127.1:209333-227625 GCA_036872915.1 Nanipora kamurai
GTTGGTAATTGCTCTGATGAAGTCCTGAGTCAACAGGTCGAAAGCTTAGCAGTAAAATAATACGTGGTGTACCACAAGCTATAGATAGTAATTAGGATGAGCTTTTATAACTTTTTATATAACGTTTTTTAAACATTGTTCGCTTGTTTTGGAATTGTGAAGGTATCTCTAGCTATATTCATAAGTAACTCGAATTATGTATAAATGTTAAAGTTTGACACGAGACAATGTAATACATTTATTTCGCATCTTGTTGAAAAACAACACGTTGACTTTTGTTTAAAATCGTAACTTTCTGGGGGTCGTTACTTTCGGGATTTATTAGCAAGCACTAAATTTTATTGTTACTTTCGGAGAATCGCTACTTTGGGGGGTCGTTACGTTGGAAACTTTACGGTATCCTCCTACCTTTGTCAGATAAACTGAATGCTTCGAGGAATTCTGCGGCTGAAATCTCGTTTTCCAACTCTAATCCTCATCCTAACCTAACCTAACCTAACAGATCTGTTTCAGTATAGTCTAGGTCGATGAGATTATTCGGTTCTACCTGTACCAAGATCAGTGATTCTGTGCGTAACTTCCATTTGTGAATTACAAGATTTTCACAAATCAATTCAGAAATCGTATTTGCTTTATGTCTATTTTCTTTCCAAACACATGTTAGGAACAAGACTCATTTTCTCCTGTAACTATGTCCTCATTTATTCATTGCGAGGAACCAAATAGTAAAATTTATCAATTTCAGGGCTACATGTAAGTATAATGTGACTTTTATTTCTTAATTACTACTAGTAAACTACAGTAAAAGACTAAGAATGTATACGACAAAAATGCCAGTTTATGATTTTAATGCGATTCATCTTAATATTTAACATTCAGATCACTCCCAAATGGAATAATTATATCGTGGCTTCTACATAGGCATTACCGTCATCAGAAGGTTGCGGGTCCGATTGTTGTCTGGGGCTCAGAAATCGTTTTTCTAAGGATACAAGTTTGACGAACGTTCACATGGCGTCTGCGATGACACCAAGCTCCCACATGCGCACCTTTAACATTCAAAGAAAGTTAGACTTCTTTGAAGTGGTCTTATACCGGGCATACAATCGTTAGCCTTAAATGTTAGGTTCCTACGACAACAACTGCTAAAACACGGACTACACCGGAAGTAACAAATAATGTAACGAATCAACTGAAAGTTCTCCAATCAGGGAGCTACATTTGTACCACGTGACTATTTAACTTACTCTGGAATCTCCGCTGTGGCGGGTCATACATTCGAATCACATGCTGTCAATAGTAGAGGAACAGAAATGTCTTTCATCCATTTTCGTATATAGACCTTTATAGACCTCATTTATAGAATAGATTTGTTACGAATCATCTTTGGTTTGCGTTGTAAACCTCATACAGTTTGGCCGTTGATATTGTTATCATTTACAGACCTGGAGCTCGGGCTATTCCACTAAAAATTACCTCTTGCGATTAAATAAAATCTCGGGCTTTGCCCTCGAGATATTTAATCCCACTGGGTAATTTTTTGTGGAATACCTCTCGCTCCAGGTCTGTAAATGACAACAATATCAACGGCCAAACTGTATGAGGTTTACAACGCAAACCAAAGATGATTCGTAATAAATCTCGCACTGATCAGACGCTTATAATTGTATGATATTTAGGATACCAATACGAACAAATGGCCATGTTTACTGAGTATCTATGAAACCATTTTAGCAGGGTAAATGGAAGTAAAAGTGCATATGAATCAGAACGATTAGTATTCGATTTACTACATAATTCCTAAGGAGACAGTGTTTTCTTGTGTTTGTCTAAATGAATGAAAGTCGTATCCCTAATACGTACAACTTCTGGGGCCAGTTGTTCGAAGGACGATTAGGTTAATCCCGGATTAGTGAAAACTATGTGGATGAAATACTCCTAATCCAGGAGAGGATTTTTAAACTTTCTTGTTCAGATATCATACAAATATAGAAAGCTGTTCATCTAGAAAGTTTGAACTTAAATCAGTTAGCAGAACATGCCAAACAAAACGACCGATTAAATTTTAACCCAGGATTAGCAGTAATCATCTTTCGAACAACTGGGCACAGGGCAACTTACTAAACAAATACACACACCGATAAATCTTTTTTTATAATGTACTGATTTTCAGACCTCCATGTCCATTCAGTATCAGGATGGGATGTATATCAGACATATGGCTTCACCTCGTGTCTATACATTCCGATCCTGAACGGCCGTTCATTTCGTAAATAGTACTCATAATACGCATTGATAGTCGTCATTGGTAGACTGCCAATATATGTAGGAAAATTCGGGGGTTACGAGCAAAGGTCCTTTTTCAGAGAATGAAAGGTGTTCATAAAATGTTAAAAGGTTGGTAGACTGCCGGAGCTTCCTCAGACAATAAAACGTGTTCTGAACAAGTTTTAATGGGCCTTAGCTCAAAACGTTCGAACTTGTCAACGTAAGTTCGGCAGTCTACCAACGTTTTAATTTGTTATGCTGTTTTGTACTTTTTTTGTATGCAGCATCCTAATTACATATCGCTTTCTGGAAAGTAGACCAACCTAGAGGAGATATTACTAAATCGACTAGTTTAGAATCTAATTCCTGGTTTGTTTGTTTTTGTTTTTTTTAACTTTTTAATCACTGGTTTCTGCTGGTTTCTATCCATTGGCTTCGTTTTCCAGCAAAAAAGGTGGCAGCCAAATTGCTATAGGAAAAAATAATCTTCTGCTAAGAGGATGTGTTATTCGTAACACGAAGTTTGTGGAGGGGATTGTAATCTATGCAGGTACATACAGCAAAATAACATTGATTATTCTTGTGTATGTAGTAGAAGTCATTGCCAAAAAATGTGATGGATTGTTAATTATTTGAGGAAAAAAAGCTTTTTACGATTCAAAGGTTTGTTTCGCCGTTTAAAGTATGACATTTTTGTCGTCAGCTAGTTTTGAAGAGTTGGTTTTTGTTTTTATTGATGCAGGTCACGACACTAAAGCGATGAGAAATGACAGTGGACCGCGTAGCAAGCGTAGCAAATTGGAAAGAGATATCAACTGGGATGTAATAGCTTGCGTCCTCATTTTAATCCTTCTCTGTTTGATTGGAGCAATAGGTGGGTAGAACCTTAACTACACATGATTAACTTAATTGCTGGCAAGCCTTTGAGCGAGCTCTAGACGCGACAAAAGCGGTATTGGGTAAACCGAGGCTCGTAAAGTGGTTTGTCGGGTTATAGTTTACTCTTGAAGGGTTGCCTGACGTGCATGTAATATTTATTACTGACCTAAAGTTAAATTATGAGCTCGCTTCTCAGAAGTCCGCACCATTAAGTTGAAGAAGCAGCTTGCCCATTACACAAACTACTTTTCTGCCTTTTTTTTGCTTCAATATTTCTGTTTCCTTCAGAAAATTTTTCAGAAAATGGGTGTCAAGATAGATATGTATAAAGCGAAAAGGGTCAGGAAATTTGAGATAGGTAAACTGACTTTTCGAAAGGTCCTTGCTTTCCAAGTGAAACGTGTAAAATGATCGGAATACGAGGCGGTTTTTTATAACAAACTAAAGAAAATTGTTAAACAAAAAAACTTGATATTGGTATGGCGATATGAATAATTTCAAAAATACCGCTATACCGATATTTCGGTATTTCGCTTGCCACGGTGGACTGAAACGGAATTTCCAGTCGAACACTTGCCATGGGAAGGTAATTCACAAAATTTTAACATCAATAATTACGATTAGAAACCACAGCTAACTTGTACAACGGATCAGTCTTGTCATACTTGAACGTATCTCCAGCTGCCTTTGGACGTAGCTGTATGCGTAATCGAGCGTCGCAGTTAAGAGTTCTATCAGCTGTTATACAGTGTGTGCAATTTGCAAGCGCTTTGCGGCAGGGCATGGAGTGAATACACGTTGTTACACACGAACTTAATGGTCTGTTAAGCATATTCCTACAGTCAAAACGGATATTTCTTGCGTGCGACTTCTGAGTATTGCCACGCAACTTCGGTGTTTGGATTGACAGTTCTCTTAAACAAGTTACTAACATTTCAAAAACGTTGCTAAGGAGCCTCCGTACGTTAACCAACTTTTGGTGGTATTTAATAAATGTTCTGACGAAACTTTTAATTTCTCCGTTTAAGTTACGTGACTGTATTGAACTTTATCTCTCTCAAAGTTCAGTTTGAGGGTGAATTTTGTCGAAAATAGTGAAAAATTACTGATATGCTGCTATTTGCAAACGATTCTCTTTATAATAAACTAAGTAAGCAGATGTTAATAGTGAAAGGCATTTGCTATTTTAACCGTCGATCAGGATAGATATTTCTTTCAAAAATCACCTTGCACAGATAGATTTTTTACAATAAAGATAGTGTATTGTAAAAAATTCTTTGTTGTAAAGAACTTTGTAGATTTGATATATTGGTGAAATTAACCTGTTGGCTTAATTTACCAAATATGGAAGAAGTTCACCGAAGCAATGATGTAAAAATTTGGACATCGATTTGATCACCACTTAGGCGATCGAGACGAAATCGCGGACGCACTCTTTTGAGATTAGGGACTTTAAGATTTCTTCTACGGACTACGACTACGGTTGAAGAATTTAAATTAATCGGAACTGGTACTGTGCAAGTTAACTTTGAATTATGTGTATATTATCGCAAGGATTCGAAACTCTGTCTCTTTTCGGAAAAGAAAGAACTTTCACAGCCATGTTTCTCGCAAGAAAAAATGAAGCTTTTCTGACGTTCCGTAGTTACCCCGGCCCCACGTTGTCTCCAGTACGTTAAAATGCTTTTTGTACGTTGTAAACAGAGTCATGACGGGGTGAAGATTTCTTTCGGGGCCAATTTTTTGCATGCGTCCTTTGTATTTGGCATGACATTCTATTGTGTAAAGACGTAGCCGTACTCGTAGTCGTAGTGTTATCTTAAAGTCCCTAATATTCCGGAATTATCCGGGACGTATTCCAGTTAAAGTATGAATGGAATTGTGTTTCTCTCATTCACAGACATAACGAATTTTGTTTCCGTATTCCGGAATAACAAGAATAATAAGAACAGGTCCAAAAGAATGCACCTCGAGTTAAATTGGCAATTAAATCTCACTGTTGCTCTCGAGACCAGTATATAAAGGTGCAATGTAGGACGACCAGCGTACGTCCGTCAAGCTCATGATCTCAGAAAAACAATTTCTGAGCGCTAGACAGGAATGGAACCCGCAGCTTTCTGGTGACCGGTGAGATGCTTTAACCACTGACCTACGAAGACTCAGATGGTCAGCTTTGTTGATGGTTCGTCATATGAGCTCCCTAAGTGGAAGCCACGATATGATAATGATGGAAATGTCGAACACTAACTTTGTTCATGTGAGAGCTTGGTATGTGTCAGACGATCAAGCTCCCAAATGAACAAAGTTTGTCGGTAGTTCCTATTAAAAACAAAAAGTTTTAGAATAAAAGGAATGTTTGGTTATTATTTTCTTCACCGAGAAATTGCTGTTCATTAATTTAAGTTTTTAATAAACTACATGAACGTCGTCTGACTAACAAAAGTTTTTAAGTTTATGAGCTTTCGATCACCAGATTGCAATCTCCAACGGGTAAAAAGATAATGAACAATATGCACGTTTCTATGTAGTATATACTGTATGAGGCGCCGAACTGTATGGCCATTTACGAGGCGACCCGTATTAAATCCCTCACAGTTTGGACGCGAATACTGTATATTACTTATCCAACGAATGCATCTGAAGGTACATGTTTACGAACTATTTTAGAGATACGAAACATATAAGCCAAGAAATCGCAGGAAAGGTGAATGTAAACTAGGGCGATCCTGTAACCAAATTTATAGTTTTAATTGAACAATCACTTTCTTTTATTTTTGCTTTATGAATTATTAATGAGCTGGATAAATATATTTGCAAGCATGAACGGTAAACTGTAGAACTGATGGAATGCTGGTGTAGGTAGTTCATGCACGGTGCAACTGTTGATGTGAGTTGGCGTATTGTTATTGTTGTGTCACTTTTGAAGTAGAATAGCGATTCTGTGGTCACAACCCTACATTTCTAAAACTCATTAATAATTTATGAGAAAAATACAAAGAAAAATCATAACCGTAACCGGTTATGGGATATAAGGATATACATATATATTTCAAAAACTCGTTAGTAATTCATGAGGAAAATCGTAACCGTAACCGGTCTATATATCTGACATAGATCTCGCTCACTTTTCGGTTCAAATTATTGCGGCTCAGAAAACATTAATTGCCAAACTTTCTCCCTCTATTAGCGTAGAAAAGGGTTCGTTTTAGAAGTCATTTAAAAAACTTGTAGATCGTGGTTTATCGGATCTAAAGCACGAGGCGACAGACGAGTGTTTTATATCCGATAAAGCACTCCTTACTCGTTTTTTAAATATCACGTATATGTGGTTGAACAGTGCAACTGCCTGGTCGCTTCATGCAAGCTTGCATATCGTACAATCATAGATTTCTGCAAAAAATCGTTAATCGAATAATCCAGGGTTTCTTGAAATTTTATGCATGTACTGTTTATCTAGGATGCGGATTTTGGACTCGTGATAAAAAAGTTTTTGATCACCAGTACGCACCGGAACTTGACCTGGATAACGAAGACGTTATACAAAGATCTCCAGCTGAAGAAGGTTTTGTACGATTTTGGACCTTCATTATCATATTTCAGGTACATATGTGTATTTTTATTTTCTGCTTTAAATTAGGAAGAGTTATTTAAAACTCTGTTATATTAATGATATCTATATTCTGTCGCTAGAATAACGGTCGATATCATTCAATTCTTACAAGGGCTACGCAGCTCCATATAGTGGAGATTGAATCACATTCAAACTATAAAGAAAATACAAAAGGAAGAAAATGCTTTGCTTGCGAATAAGAATTCGGGGGACAAAAGAAATAAAAGTATATTGCACAGCTTAGCAACTTCTGCTTTCAGCGTTGATAACATTTACTATCAAAACCACATTAGATCAACACCTAACCAAACAAATTTTAAATGATAACCTCATTGACAAATGATAAAAGAGTAAATGAGTTAATTAAAAACATTGTTTGCAGTTCTCTTTTGAATTGCTCTCTGGTATTTATTTGTAGGTTACGAAAAGGTTTTAAAAACAATCGCACAGCATTCTCTTTCAACATTTTCAATATATCGAACAAAAAAAGCAAATAAGACTGTCTGAAAGTCGAAAACAAAAGCTTTTATCAATTCCTAGTTGTAGTGGCTTGTTAAAGAGCTTTTGAGATCTTTCTCTCTCTTTCTCTCTCTCTCTCTCTCTCTCTCTCTCTCTCTCTCTCTCTCTCTTTCTCTCTTTCTATCCTTCTCTCCCTGCCCGGAGATTGTGTCAACGTGTTCATTTAGTACCACTCCCCTTGGAGCCATAGCTCTGAATATGTGGATTGCGTCACTGTGATTCGCTTGAAAATCCCTTACAACGGCTTACTGGAGGTCAACAGGCTCTCCTCTCTTTAATTTAATTGGAGACTGACCTGACAACTAACTTTAAAATTCCTCGATGAGGCTGATTCTACTCGCAATCTAAGTAATTGACGCATATTTGAATGACAACAAAAATCTCAATGTAGGTAGTAGACTTCGTGATTCCAATGCAATGATCCAGCTTCAGTTTACGAAAGCGCAAAACTACTAAACTGGGCCAGTTTATATACATATATATAAACTGGCCCATATACATATATATATACACTAAAACTATGCGACTACATATGAGTTAAATCTAATGTGGCAAACCATTACGTCAATACAAATGCTTTCCTCAAAACGTTGTACAGTCTACTTATGACATAGCCTATTAGTTAAGGCAATAGACTGCAAGAATGAAGCTTCATCCGATTTCTTGTACTCAGAGCCCGCAAGACAACTATCAACGAAATCAGATAAACCCCGTGATAACAGAGCCCTTTAACTTTCTTATTTATTAACTGGTTTTAGATCGTGTGATGTTCTCTGCAGAATGATTTCTTTAGAGTTAAATGATGCCCACAAAGCATCAAAGTTAGAATAATAAAGAACCAGAACACCACGTAGTACTACGCTCAAGTGATCCATTTACATTCGAATGTGAAGATGTCTATTAACCCAGACCTGATACGCATGTGAATGCGTTCGTCTGATTTGCTAAAGAGTTAGTGACTAGGGGCCCGTTGAGAAGGAATAATCACAGCAACACACAAAGTAATGAACAAGAAGTCAAACAAACTTCCGTTCGTTATTATCATTTACTGAGGACGCGCTTTTTCGTTCGCAAGGACACACTTTCGTTTCACGAAAGTTACTAGGACAAGACATACTTATTTTTTAAAGTTTGATTGCAATCCTAAGTCGAGAATAACTCCGAGAGAACGATTTTTAGCTTGATAGTCCAGATTTAAGTAAAATCACCTTTTTAAAGAAAGGAGAGAGTCCCTTTTTTCAAAAGCTACTTATATTCTGCGAGAGTGGCGTCCAGCCTAATCGTTTATTGATGAAATATGCATTTTTTAAGAATCAGTTTACTGTCATTTTATGACTAACAGCGAAAAGACAAACCTTTACCCTGCGCGTTCTTGTCAAAACCGTAATATCTTCCTATATCTTTTACAGGTTTTAATCCCAATCTCTCTGTATGTCTCGGTGGAAATTGTAAAACTTGGTCAGTGTTACTTTATCTCAAATGACTTGAGACTGTACTACGCTGAGAAAGATCAACCAGCGATATGCCGTGCTCTCAATATCAACGAAGATTTAGGACAAATCAAATACGTCTTTTCTGATAAAACAGGAACCTTGACAGAAAACAAAATGGTGTTCAGACGCTGCAGCATTGCTGGTAAAGATTTTACTCACAAAACCAGACGTTCCCAAGGTAATTACCGAATTCAAGATTTATACTCGAAGAATACGCATTCGTTGCTTTATAAACATTTGTTTCTAAGCTGTAGTCATGGCTTATTTCTTCTTCATGAATCCATTTTCGTTTGGCGATTATTTACTATTCGTAGATAAACACAAGCTTTCTCCCCCTTTGAAGCATGTTATTAAGGCATTCATGCCTCACCTTTAAGAAAATCTGAGTGCGCCACTAGCATCTTGATACTAAGAACATTTGTTACATGATACCAACTGATGATATCTAGTTTTGTTGACATACCATTTTCGGTTTTCTTCACACTTTTTTGAATTTTACTATTTGGGTCACACAGATACCTCCATTGTTGTCAGCCGTCGTTTTTCTTAAATAATTCTTTAAATAAGCTTAAACAAGTTCCAGTTTTTATTAGGAAAAAAGGAAGGCCAACTTTGCCAACGACACAATGGTATCTATTTCGTCAACATCCTACAAAGTAGTGTCGAACTTGGTCGTATTATCAGTATCACGTTGTGGCTTCCTCTTAGGCAGTACATATGACGAACCTGCACCTTAGCTCATCATCTGGTTCTTGGTTGCTCAATGGTTAGAGCGTCTCCCCGGGCACCAGAGGGTTGCGGGTTTGATTCCCGTCTGGGGCTTAGAAATCGTTTTTCTGAGATAATGAGCTTGACGACCGTTCGCTAGTTGTGGGAATCTATATAACGTGACGGTGTGTTCATGAGGCTCTGTATACGGTGCATTTATTTGTCTCACATTTCACTAACGAGAATGTAACATTAGTAAATTGTCTTAATACAGGTGAAGAGCAATCTGGAATAACTGACGCCAATCCACAAGGTTCCAATGGTGCTGAAGGATTAGCTGGAACGGTAATTTTTATCGTTGTGCTATTTTTTGACGCTAAGTCAGTTTACAACAGTTTTATATCGGATGATTTTACTCTTCGTTCCATTACTTGGGATCGTTGTCATACTGGAATAGAAAAAAACGGGCGTAATTTCGTCATCCACCGCACGAAGCGTAGTCTGAGGGTCTTAATATTGGCATGCTTGGGGTCCATTTACCTGCGAGATGACTAGGGGAACAAAAAATCATTTTGTGCGTTTATATATTTATGAGGATTACCCTGATAAGAGGTAAATTTGTGATTACATATCCCCAAAAGCTATATATATAGCTATATATAAAGTATATATAAAGCTATATATATAAAGCTATATATACGCGAACTCCAGTTCGCGTTCTTCTTTTACACTTTAGTTTTTATATTTTATATTATATTTTGTGTATCCTTTGGATCCTCCACACAAGTGGTATCATCGTTGGATAGCCAGATTTTTCATCATTTTATATATATATATATATATATATATATAACGATTGGATGATTTTACTCATTTTATATATATATATATACAAAATATAGGATAGCTGATGCAGGAGAATGAACAATAATGTTATATGCATGTCACTCCGAGTGACGAACCATGCCGGACAAGTAGAGAAAACTCGATTGGGATTCGAACCCGCGACCTTCGGTTTACTAGTCCGACTCTCTACCAGCTGAACTACAAGTCAAGTTGAGTCGGTTTACTCATCTTAGTTGGTAGAGTAAACCGAAGGTCGCGGGTTCGAATCCCAGTAGAGTTTTCTGTACTTGTATGGTTCGTCACTCGGAGCGACATGTATCTAACATTATTCTCTATCCGAGTTCATTCTCCTACGTCAGTTACTCTAAATCAACATAAGACTTAAATGTCCCGATATTGAAGAAACTACCCTGTTTCGAAATATCAAAAACCCAAGCAGCATCATTTCACGACCAACTCCCATCTTGACCCGCGGCTCAGTTCTTATAACTACAGACGGAACCGTTTCAGCCTTTTGGGCCTCATCAGTGTAGTGCTGATGATCAGGATAAAGGTAACTGCTATTTACAGTCACCTTTGATGCCTCACAAATGTGGGACATCAAAGCCATTTGCCAGAGTGTCTATCTATCTGTCTGTCTGTCTGTCTGTCTGTCTGTCTGTCTGTCTGTCTGTCTGTCTATCTATCTATCTATCTATCTATCTATCTATCTATCTATCTATCTATATGTATATATATATATGTCTCTGTGTATGTATGTATGTGTTTATAATTGTATTTATGTATGTACGCATCTACACAAAATAGTATATATCGTAGGCATACCTACCCGACTACGTCACATGAATCCTTATAACAATTCGCAAACTCGTCAGCTGGGACTCTCCTTAAATTGTTTTAATTCAACGAGTGCATTTGTTAATATGTGGTAAGCCGTTGAAGGTAATAATTGCTAAATGTTTTTGTTTAACCCTTCAGTTTGCAACCGTGCATATAAATACGATTTAATGAATGCAAATTACATGGACAAACATACTTCAATAGATTTTCAAAAGAGTTCTGAATAGATTGAATACATTATAAAGTCTTTTTAAAACTTCTGCGAACCAAAGGGTTAAAGTAAAATTGGGAAAGAGAAAGTGTTAAACGTAAATATGATGTCCTGCAGTTTAAACACAATTCGTGGTCTAAGCCACGAATTTATTTCCTTTAATTTTAATTCTTTTTTTTAAAATTTGACAAAAAAAAGAAAAATTATATACGTAATCAGAAGTTCAGGCTTAAAAACTTCGCCAGTGGGACAGGCTTCTTCTCCCACCATTCTCTTTTTAGTTATTTTTTTTAAAGCTTTTGGCTTTCCTTACAGTTGCCACGCCGCAAAAAAATGAAATTTATGTAAGCTGAATTTTTAAAATTTTTTTAATTGATCGTATTGTCAGTTCCAGTAGGACGTGCAGGGATGAAAACTTGAGTTGGAAAGGGGTACTCAATCCTCGACAATTAGTCAGTTGTAATTGTTAATTGTCGTTACTTGAAGACGCTATTTGGCTAACAGTTAACTTCTTTTTACATACCAGTTATAAAGTCACTTCTACCAAAAGTCTTTCTCAAGACTACACTAACCTGGACGATCAACTTCCACTAACATGTCATACCAGTTATAATGAGGACAACTGATTAAAAGTTAAAGTGTAGTCATTGTGACAATGTTGAAAGCACATCTACCTTGTTTATATTATAATAATAATCATAATAATCATAATCATAATCATAATAATAATAATAATAATAATAATACCTGGCGGGATGCTGGGAGCCCGTAGCAGGCTGAGACCCCTTCCACTGTCCTTAGTTGGGTGGTGTGCGAGTTGTAATAATAATAATAATAATATTTAATCAGGGTATTCATTCACCCAAGGGTGTTTTTCGATGAAGCCCTGCAAAAAGTTATTTACAATACTTAAATATACATTTATATTAGGACAAACATTACAAGTAAAATTAGATATCAACTACTATAGTCAATTCAGATTAGTCCAAATCCAACAATCAAAAATACTTCCATAAAAATTAGTTTAAAATAAATAATTTTCTTTTAAAAGCTTTCAAGTTTGAAACACTTCTGAGTTCAAGGTCTAATTCATTCCAATCTTCTGCTGCATGAAAAGCAAAGCGTTTCTTTCCCCATTCCGTTTTAGCTTTGGGCAGGTGAAGATTATTCTTCCCACGGGTTGAGTAACTATGTACCATACTGTTTTTTATGATGTCAACTTTCACTTCCATAAGATCATTTAGGCACTTGTAAACAGTAACACAATGATGTCGCCGGCGCCTTATTGATAAAGGCGTCCAATGTAAATTATGAAGAGCATCAGTGGCTGAATACATAATCGGCAAACCCAATCTAACTTTCGCTGGTTTATTTTGCATAATCTGTAAATCCGCCATTAGAGTTTTGTTATTTTTATCACCCCAGACTAAATCTCCATGGTCCATCAAAGGAAGAACTGTTGAGTTGTATAGAATCACAAGTTCTTGTTTGGGTAAAATGTGACGAACTTGCTTCAAAATCCCTATTCGCCTATTTACCTTGGAGCAAAGAGTTCTGATATGACCGCCCCATGTCATATTCTCATGGATCACTATACCAAGATACTTCGTGGTGGTTGATCGTTTAATTTGCTTCCCCTGGACAACAAGTCTCATCTCACCACAATATTTTAGCTTGCGCGGGCCACCTATAAGAACGAAGCTAGATTTTTTCAAATTTAATGTCGGCAAGTTTGAAATAAACCACTTCGTTGTGTTCGCCAAGTCAGTATTTAGTTTCGATTCAACATCTTTGATCGTAGAAGATGAATAGTAAATGACAGTGTCATCAGCATAAAGCGTCAAATTACAAAATTCGTGGCAATGGGGCAAATCATTCACATACATTAAAAACAGAAGAGGTCCCAGAATACTTCCCCGTGGTACTCCCACCGCCACTTCCATCAAAGATGACCTCTTATTTTCTATCGCTGTGGCATTTAATCGAATTGCTAAGTAGGACCAAAACTAAGTTACTCTGTTATCTGACAATCCAGAACTAAACAGTTTTTGAAGCAATAGCTCGTGGTCCACGGTGTCAAACGCCTTGCTTAGATTCTCAAAAGATATGATGGAATCATGGGTGAAGAGTGATTGCGTATTCGTATTTCTGGTGAGAGCATGAATCAAAATTTTGTAGGGGCGTTCCCCAGCTAGAATTCCTTTAACACAATAATTTGAATTACTAAAAGATGAATATCAGGCAATCATTGAAGATATCTACACCAACTGTCTGAAAACATTCCATGTCCTTGTGAAAATGTCAACGAAATATTACCTTATGTTGTACATAGTATCTGCAATATTGAGTTTCCATCTTCATTCTACTAGCGGTTTGAACATGGAAATAGTTTTTTTAAAGGATCATGAGTATTGACTGACGTTTCCACGGCCTTAACGATGGTCCTCTTTAGAAGATGACCGCCGCTGAGGACTTTGCAACGTCAGTCAATACCAACAGTCCTTCTTATGATTACACTAACCTAGTTCTGTAACTTTTAAGGCTTGTTCATACTGGACGCTTAACGCGACGCCGTATCGCTTGGAAATTAGCTTCATATCATTTGAATGATGTCGTTCACAACGGACGCGTCGCGCAGTCGCTGCAACGTGGACGCGGTCAGTTTGAACAATATCGTCAAAATAATATGGTGCTATTTTCCATGTGTCAAGGCGCTTAAGGCGTCGCATTACGCGTCCTGTGTGTACCAAACCCCTTTACTGTTTCTGTCACTCTTAACATACTTATTTGGTTATTTCGTGAACTGACGGGAATGCGTTGAACTCTGGTGTTGCAGTAGATTAACATTTTTTTATAGAAATCGTTAGTAAACCAGGAAAAGTTATTAGATTTTTCAAACCAATGATCAGAGTTCAGTTTCGAGGTGGTATTTGGACAGATCTTGATACATGTATTAGAAAAATGTATGCTTTTATGTGTTTTTACCCTCCGGAAGAAGTTACAGGGAATTTACTATGTTTTCGAAAAGTCACTTTTTTGTTCACCTCCTGTAAGTAAGAGCTTTCTTGTGACCAAATGTAATTTTTCTTAAATCACATTATCCTTTTATTTGAATAAGATAAAACATCCACTGCCCGTAATAGATAAACAACTCGTCATCTTTTTCGGTCAACTATGGGGCGGTCTGACCAGTCGGAAAGGCAACCCCGCCACTAAAAAACGAAATTCTAGCTAATTCTTGGCCTCGTTTTATCGAGAAGAGGTGTAAAATTATGAGTCGAAGGCAAATTTATACTTGTCCCCAAAAGATGGAGCTGGACCCGCTCATACCGATCAGCCATGGGTGGGCACTTGCTCATGGGTACCAAAGTATCTGGGCACCAAATCGTGAAGTCGTGAAAAAAAGTTCTGAAACAAAATACTGAATATTTTCATACCGACGGTGCCATCATTTTTAATATTTGTCATGCTGGTAATAGACCAGTTGCAAATATGGCAACTCGTATGACTCCGAACATATCATGCACTGCGAGCTTCCAAGTTGTTCCCAATCTCATTTTTTGTACAAAAGCAAGTAATGACGGTACACGGTCAAATTTACTCAGGGTTGATCACAAAAATCACAAGAGTTTCACAGGGGTGTCAACGAGGTCGAAAACAATCCTTATATGTTACTAGTCTATAGCTGGCTGGCGAGAAGGCAAACCAAGAGAAAACACGGTACAAAGTTGTCAAATCTTAACTTCCAGACTTGGTTAAGGCATGTTATTGATTGCCAAAGGTAGACAAGTACACTAACAAAGTTACTATGGACTGATTTCACGAGCCGTTTTGCGCTTTTACGTTTCTCGATCACCGGCTTAGTAAATAAAGCGCACAGTAATAAGTTTTACAGTTTCTTAACACCAAGGAAGACAAAACTTAAACTTCTTATGCCTTTTTTATTTATTCTTTTCCCACTACTTTCAGCCAAACTCTTATTTATTTGTTTCTTTTCTTTTGTTTTTGAACTACGAACCCTTACAAAATTTGGTGGTGGTCATCTTGGGACTTTCGATGCCACGGTTTTTTGACCGGAAGCTCTGTGGTAGCCATCTTAGGACTTGAAAATCCGCCATATTGTTGGCACCAAAAATTTTGACCTGATGTCCCATTTAGTTTATATAGAGATCAGTGTGTTCCATACGATACGTTAGCCCCTGGGCCCCGACAGTGCTCATTACGTCACTCGACGGAACATTATGAAGACGAGGGAATTCTGCATAATATGCTAATGTATAGCTAGAAAATGGAACTCCATCACTGAAAAATTGGCGAGGAGTGTTTTGGTCTCAAAAGAAGGGAACTGTAAGGAGTTAAATCCTAAAACAATTCCTGCTTGGTATCTACAATCCACTTTATTTGTTATTTTATTGGGGCTTTTTTAACGTATGTTTGTAACCAGTTGATGATGCATGTGATATCAGCTCAAAAATCATCAAGTACCGATGTTTTTCTCATAATTATTTACATATATTCTCTGCAAAAAAAAATGTATTTTTTAATCTGTAATCTTATTTGCAGTAACTCACAAAATAATAAGGGCAACAGAAAAAGGAAACTGGAACCATAACATTGTTTTTGGGTGGAGGGAATAAACATTATCGATCTTCCGAAAATTTTTGTGAAGCCTGCATAGTTTTCGTTCTCGATCGGAACAATCTAGCTTGGGTATTTTAGACCAGTTTCCACCATTGATTTCAATATTTCAGAATCATATACCTGCGCTTATACTAGAAATCAACTAAGGAAAATTGGTATTTAGCAACAGTGTAATAACCAAATGAAAGTTTGTTAGAAATAAGGTAGAAGGCCTGGAAGTTCTAACTCGTAGGTTCAACTCAAATTTCCTTGTTGCGTGGAGAGATTAGCCAGCCTGGCAGGCGTTGATATTGATCTTCCGTAGTCCCTAAGTCTTAAGGTATTACTGTTTTCCGAAGTGTTCTTTAGCTTCAGGTAGCATTCTGTTTTCAACTCCGTCTTTGGGTTAATTTGTTAGGTTCTATCCGATGAATCTTGGGATTCTGAGCTCGCAGATCGAATTAGTAAGGAGAGCAGTATTGCCCGTACTGAAACTTCATCAATAAGGGAGTTCTTTACTTTACTAGCCATTTGTAATACGGTCGTCGTGTCTACTTCCGACCAGCAACTCACCGATCACGAATCGCCTGACATCGAAACCAATGCACAGAATGTAGGAGTATATGTGGACGGTAAAACAAATGATTTGTACTTGAATGGTAGAAAATCAAATTCTGCGTTTATCAGTGATAAAGTAGATGAAAAACCATTAACCTATGAAGCTGAGTCTCCCGACGAAGCAGCTCTTGTAAAAGCGGCGAACATGTATGGTTATAAATTAATATCTCGTAGCCCTGATTCCATAACAATTGAAGTTCCTAGTGGAGGATCTGTAAAATATCATCTTCTTCATATCTTAGCTTTTGACTCGACTCGCAAAAGAATGTCCGTTATTGTTCGTCGAGAAGACGATGGTCAAGTATTAATGTACTGCAAAGGTGCGGATACAGCCATCTTATCCCATTTGTCTAAAGCTAGTAAAGAAATGACATTCAGAAACGAAGAAGTCTCAGAAGAGGTCGACGAAAAGGAAATGGAGAACATCTCCTTGATGGAAAGAACTGAGACTCACTTAAATACCTACGCGAAAGAAGGTCTAAGGACATTATGTATGGCTAAAAGGGTAAGTATCATGAAATAATTTCTCTTGAACAGGCATTAACTCCTTCACTGCCACATGTCTGTCTTTGACAAGTAAAATCTTGTGGCGTTAGCCAGAGTAAAATAATAAAAGTCCCCCATCGCTGGGAAGGAGTTAAAAGAGGTCTGGTGGTGGCACTTTCCCTGAAATACGTGAAATTGTATAGGCTCTGAAATGCCATTTTGACCATTTTCTACAGAGTATTTTTTTTTTAAAAGTCAATTTTAACTACAAGTAATATATACAGTATGAGCGACCAAACTGTATCGAGATTTACAAGGAGAGTCGTAGTAAATCTCGTACAGTTCGGACGTGAATACTGTATACTACTTGTCCAACCAATGCATCCGAAGGTGAATGTTTGCGAACTATTTTAGGGACACGAAGCATTTGAGCCTAGAAAATCGAAGGAAAAGGTGCATGTAAATTAGGACGACCCTGTATCCGAATTTACATTATTGATTAAACATTTATTTTCTTTTGTTTTTCATTTATGAATTATTCCATTAATGATAATTAATTAAATTCGCCTGTAAATGCTTTTAGAAAATCCAGGTGGTTTACCTGTGGGGCGACGGCCACCCTGATTGCTACGCCCCTAAAAAAGCTTACTAACTCGCCTTAAGATCCGATTCCCTAGCACTGTCGGACACTACCACTTTAGCTTGGCCTACGCGTGACTATTTTACGCTGGCTGACGCCCCCCACAGTGGTACTTTTCAAGGGCAGATGTGTGGTAATAAGAGGGCTAATAATAGAAGTCATCTCGGTTACCTCCTTTCAAAATCGTATATCCTACACTGACTGGATATTCGGCTGATGGAAAGATGCCTGATGAAAATTTGTCAACTTGATATTACAATGATAAATTTCTCATCAAAGATATTTCTCCTAAGTCGATTTTTTTTGTCATTATTAACTTCTTCACTGCCACATCTCTCCCTTTGACGAGTAAAATCGTCTGGCTTTAGCCAGAGTAAAATAATAAAAGTTCTCGTTGGCAGGGAAGGAGTTAATCACGATGCAAAGGACTCGATACAAACTCTATACTTTTCACGTATAATGACAGCGTATATTTATCATATATATATATATATATATAACTACAGACGGAACCGTTTCGGCCTTATGGGCCTCATCAGTGTAGTGCTGATGAT
>JBAHVQ010000127.1:243494-257627 GCA_036872915.1 Nanipora kamurai
GACATTTGACACTGATTTATACTATTGTTGTATTTTTGGGTTAGGGTTAAGGTGGAATAAAATATATTTAAATACAAATTTTACTTGTGTTTTGACTTGTACTTTGCGCTCATTTATCACAGTAAACCTCAACTTGAAGTTGGAATAAACTGGACATTTTAAGACAAAAAGCACTACTATTTTGTACTGACATTCTACACCCTGAATCTGGGAGATTTTGTTCACACCCCGCTACTGCGGACTCTCGTTATTACGGACACTAAATGATGGTCCCCAGGGTGTCCGCTATAACGAGAGTTGACTGTATTTAGCTGTTGGTTCACGTCATTGCGTCAACGTTTTGTGCGTCGGTAGTTTGCGCGTGGGTCTTGTGTGTATACGTCGGTTAAATTACAAGAGATATATAATTCTAATTCTAAAAGTAGATAATTAAACATAAGTTAAGACGTATGGAACAGTGTCGACCAGGTGTCATGTAATGGTTTTCCTTCCTGGGGGGATAGTCCGATGTTTGTAGATTTCGATAGATTCTCGGATTTGTTTGGCAAAATAGTTGGTTACTAGAGCAAGTAGGGTAGAGTCATTCCATTTTATCCTATGGTGCTGTTCCCATGAGTGTTTAGCAAGGGCTGATTTCTCAAATTTAGCCTTTGTGCAGCAGTCGATGTGCTCCGTTGTTGTGTCTTAAAACAAGAATACGCGAGCATCTCCACCTGGATAAAAACTCCAATATACTCAGTCACCTAAAAAGCTCTCAAAAATGTCAAGAATCCTCCAACCCGGACTGTTTCCAAATAATAGATACTGCTACCACAAAATCCCAATTAAAACTAAAAGAAAGTTACTACATCCAGCTAGAGAAACCTGAACTCAACAAGCAGAAGGATCATATTATAATAAACCTGACCTTTTAACAGCATCCTGTAGTTTGGTTTAAATTGTTTGCTTTTATTTATTATTATTTATTTATTTTACTTTTTTCAATTTCTCTGTTACAAGCTAGCTTGTATTTAATTATCTTATTACCTTATCTTATTATCACATCATCCCCCCATAAACTGTAGCATCTAACCTGATCAAGGAAGTAGATCTTTCGAAACATGTCGTTAAAATTAAAAGAAAAACGAAAAAACGTTGTGAAGTTTATGAGAATTATATGCCTACTAATTCTGTCAAGGTCTTTTGGCAATATTATCCACGATTCGGCGAATAAGTATGAAGGATTGGTATCCGTTTGCGGCCTACAAAAGCTCGAGAAGCTATGGTTGAAAACCAAGAAAGCTGAACAAGACGTCATATTTTTAAAGAACTGTAAGTTATTCAATTTTATTCCTAGAATTAGAATTATATATCTCTTGTAATTTAACTGACGTATACACACAAGACCCACGCGCAAACTACCGACGCACGAAACGTTGACGCAATGACGTGAACCAACAGCTAAATACGTTCATCCTTTCTCTGAAGACGACCCGAGAAGTTGGGCCGAAAGCTCAGAACCAATAAATTGACATGGTGTAACCACAAATCTGTTTTATGATTATTAAATGCCGCCATGCTAAACCTCAGACTACATATTTATCGTTGTCGTTTAAAATTTTACTACTTGCCATTTATTTTCTGTCTTCCATCGGTCAAGCTGATCTGAAAGTGATGTTCTATGTCTTATAAAAATATTAAATTCTTACCGATTATTTCCATACCTCGTATTCATAGCGTTGACATGTCGGTTAAAGCATCCAACAAATTTTACCCATATTCCAAAGCTGTCAGTCAAGGTAAGTTGTCTGGCGTAATCGTCTTGCGCAGGCCCATGTGTGATACTTGCTCAATAGACGAATTTCATAATGGCTGCCATTTTAAATATTCTTTTATGTGCATTTAAATTAGCCTTTCTAGCCTCGTTAAGAAGCAGAGATTCTTTTGAATCGCAGACGCAAACGAGGCGAGAAAGGCTTATCAACATTATATGCACAAAAAAGAATATTTAATTTGGTAATGATTATGAAAGAGGTCTATACCTAGTTTGTAACCATTCTACTATATTACATATCTACCATATGTGAACTTGATTTGAGTTACTTTCTAGCCTTGTAGCAGACATAGAAAATTCATCCTAGTTAGCCAAAAGCTTAAAAAAAGAGTCTGGCAAAGGTGTTTAGCGCTTTAACCACAAACAAAATCTGATATCTTATTCAAAGTAAATTTCCTTGAGGTGAATTAAGCTAGCAACCTTGTTTATACTTTGATGAAATTTACTTGGAATAAAATGGCTGATATGTACCTGGTAACAGACTCTAGTTTCTTTCTAAGACTCTTATCTAAGTTGGTAATAAATAACGGTCATACTACTCTTCTACGACTAGTTGAATCAAAATATTTTACGGGACCGACTTGCACAAGATTTCATTCCAAGCTTCTAGTCCGCATCAGGTGGGATTTGATTCAGTTCGTCAAAGTATCAACACTGGCTGCCATCTGGTAACCTTGAATTTGACTTTTGAAACTTGAAGCAAACAAGCATAGAAATCGTGTTTGGCGTTTACTGTCATTACCGGTGAAGGTAATGCTAGTGGAGTGATTATTAAGTGAAGGTTTGGGAGCAAAAGCTGTCTTTAAAGGGCGCGAGCAATCAAACGTAAAAGTTGTGAGACGTAAATTTATGAGCTCAAAATACAAGGTGACTTGTTACCTTGGTCTAAAGATTGAAATAAAACCTCTTGCATTGCTCTTAAAAAGTTAGTAAACCGAATTGACGTCCTCCATCTTGGATGAACTGCTGATATTCATGACGTCACAAGTTGGGTAGAGCAAAAGTTTCAGTAAGCCGATTTTGTGCGAATGTAAGTCGAAAACTCTAACGTAGATGTATTGCTTTTTTGTTTGGTGGACAAAACATTGAGAACCACTCTGCCGAAATTTAGCTGCCAGAATAGAAGTTTCATTACGGTCACCCAGCTTGTGAAGTCACCAATTTTCATGTTAATTAGGCAAAGTATTAAAGCAAAACGCCTCCCTTAAAATGCGCTCTAGTGTAACAGAGCATAGCGAGTCTGCTAAAAGTCAATTTAGAGGATAAAGAACTTAGCAGAAAAGTACTCACCAAGTGAAAAGAAGTAAATTACGCATACAAGCCACAAATATTTCAACCTCGTCGATAACATTTATTGTAGTTTATTGTTATTCATAGTGGGAAATTAGAATATCAGGTTAAGACATTTGTTATTAAAAGTCGGAAATTACAACCAACTTTTAATAAAACAACTTTTGATAAAAGGTCTCTCGACTTTTAATAACAAATGTCTTACTCTTTTATTATAATAACTTACGTGGCGAAAGATGTCTTATAGTAGGAAATGCAAATCAATTCGGCATCTAACTCCAGCCAATAAGATTGTTGCTGTATTTTAATGTTAAATGACTGAGCTACTCGGCCTCTATATATGCACTCGTTCCGTGTTTAAGATTTGTTTTAACTGCTTCCAATACATTCCTAACCTAGCTGGGTAGTTGGAAAAATAAAATCCTGTAGCTCGGTTTTTTGTAGCTCATACCCTTTAAAACCCAAAGTCAAGCTGTTCGCAAGGAATCGAATCGACGACTGTGAAAAACGAGTTCAGTGTTCTGCGGACTGAGCTACGGATTTTAATTGAATGCATATAAAGTTTTAATACTTCGTTTGCAATTTCATGGGAAAAATGCCAGAAGGAATAGATGTTAGCCGATAAAATAGGCGACAGCACACGCAAGAAAATGGCAGTGAAGTACATTCTGTCTTACTGGTATTGCTCCGTCTTTAAGAAATAACCTCACTTACTGAGTATGTTTGTGAAACTTGAGAGTAAAAGAAACTGGTGCAGTTAGTTCCAGACCAAGGTGGTTAGGAGTTTGGTTTTGGAGGAGACAAGAGTGATGGTCTTCAAGCTAACCACAGGTGGAGAGCCCCCCGCAAAAAAATCTCACTACCTTTTGTTTGATCAGTAATACAAGGATACATTTTTTGATTTATTCATCTTTGATTTACCACTCTCATTCATCAACTTCGACTTTTTTTCTTTACCCTGCATCGTTTTTATTGATACTCTAACCTTTTTCCATCATGCAAGAGATTGTCTGTGGGCGCTGGGCCTATAATTTAAACCCACTGTCTCTTTCCTTGATTTAGAGCATCCATATTTTTGTTTAGGTTCGTGAATACTGTCTGGGACTGCTGGAAAAAGCTTTGACTACAAATTATGAAAGCTGTGGCAGGTTAACTTTTTGATAAAAATATGTTTTATTTTAGATAAGTTTCTACTAGCGGCGCATTTTTTCTTAAACGTAATCGTATACTTTATTCTCCTCAGCTTCTCACTACATGTTTTTCAATTGACCTCGTTAGCTTCATTTGTAAATTGCCCGTTTCAGACCACATGCATACCTGAATATCATTAAAAAAGACACAGTTCTCATGAGTTACATCACATGATCTGAAGTGGGTAAACAAACATCAAGGCTAAAGAGGTATATTATTTCAACTTATCGAAAATCAAAAGGATGCGTTCAGGCCTAGGCTGAACCAGATAATTTGCTGGTACAAACTCTGTGGAGACAAAGCTCCTTAAGTCCACTTCATTAAAATTACAATTGCAATTAGATAGATGGGTCAATTTTGTAAGTTTTATGAGATCAGACTAAACTTCTTTATCTCTGTAAATTGTCGTTTGAATGCAGATCTTGCTCTCAAATAACAATATGTGGTCTTTTTACGGTATTTTATGGTTTAATAATGAATGTTTAGCAAGGTAGAATTACGTATTGTTTTTGGTCGCCATATTGGATGAGTTGAATGTGTAGTCTAGGCCTCTTGCACTGGACGTCACGAGACCTTAATTCTGTTTAAACTGCAGGCATAAAGTAATAACCAAAGCAAGCTGGTACAGGTTGATGGAGTTTGGGTCTTCAAAGCTTGCCCTGACTTAGAGAAATAGACAACATCGTAGCCGTCATAATACTGAACAGCTCCTTGACAAAATATTGTTGTCATGGCAACATAATAGTTCCCAAACCCTGAAAATCTATGAAGTGTAATTCATTTGTTTTTGGGCTGTTCATCACCATTTTTTGTTTTTGATGGGTCAAACATATCGCTTTCAACATTTTTATACACCCGACGTACCAAATGCTACTCTGGTTTGTAAATTTTTCATGAACGTAACTTAAAGAAATTACAGTTTACGACTCAACGTTTCGACACTCCGGTCTAGTGTCTTCATCAGGAGTGGACTAGACCGGAGTGTCGAATTTGCTGATGACATGACCAACAACCATCCTACCTATTTCTCTAAGTCAATACCCGATATGAAGATCGAAACTTTAAACTAGTTCTTGAAGCATTTTCATGTATGTGTTTTCTTCGCTACAAATGGCCTATCTAAGCTATGTGGACCACAGATCTCCCAGTCCAGGGCAGCAAGCAAGGAGGAAACGAATTTCAGGGAGAAACTTCCCCTTTAAAAATATGCCAAATTTTAGACGAAAAATAAAATTTATTAGGATTATAACATTTTGCACCGATGTTATGTGAGTACATTGAGGATAGTATTGGCGTCCAAGCGGTGGTGAAATGCACACGACCACATCTGATAAAAGGTGTTCTTTATCGAACGGGAAGTCAATAGCAACTGCCGTAAACGACAGTGCACACGCTATATATAGAACTGTACACGTCAATTACACAATTACGACTACGAACTAATATCAGCTACAAACTACGAACAAGTCCACGTAGCGCTGCACGCTACAGGATAATGAAATATTCTACTTCCATTCAAAAACTCATTAATAATTAATGAGCATTTTAGCCTATCAAGTCACCGATAATACGTCACATTCAAAAACCACTTGGGCTACACCTCGTGGTTTTAAACCCGATAAAACACTGCTGCTCGCTTATTAAATACTATTTACAAAATGAGTGCTTGTTCTGAATCGGGGTATACAGTCACGAGGCGAAGCCAAGTAACTGTGTCCCGATACAGAACGGCCACGAATTCTTCTAAAACGTCCCATATTACTACATTTGACGTTAATATTGAGTAGAAAGAAAACAAGTTATATATTACCGTAAAATTTCAAATTGAATATGGGAAAGCCGATGCAAAGCTTTTTGATAAAGACACTAGTGTCTGTAAATATGATACAGAACTGATGTTTATTTAATCAGTTCTGTATCGGGGTATACAGACATTGATTAAACCTTAATTTCTTTTGAATTTTCTTCATGAATTGTTGATGAGTTTTAGAAACATTATCTAAAATATCGCACCAAGTATAAAATTCCGTGACTATTAAATTCGACGTTAAATGCATTTTCCATGTTTAGATAGCAGGGAAGAAATACATATTTTACGTTTTCATTACGGCTTCGAAGTCAAAACTAAGGGCAAAAATGTTTCGATTAGAAAAACGCCCCCTCCGTCCCTCGAGAATCGCCACTGAAGTCGGCACTGGAGTACCAAGAGGGAATTGTGTTCACATGAAATCAGATTTAGGAACTGATTACATTATGCACTTATTTACCGGTTTCGAGGGGATTCAATGTATTTCGTCATTGTAAGATCGCCGTTGTTATCCAAAGAGAAGGGTAACAATGATTGAAATATCATTATTATTATATCGTGACTTCCGGTTGGGCAGTACATATGGCGAACCTGCACGGTAGCTCACCATCTGAGTCTTTGTAGCTCAACGGTTAGAGCGTCTCAACGGTCATCAGAAGGTTGCGAGTTCGATTCCCTTCTGGGGCTCAGAAATCGTTTTTCTGAGGAAACGAGCTTGACGAACGTTCATTAGTCGTCTGATATATACCAAGTTTCCACATGAACCGACTTTGTGTTCAGCAATTAATATAATGAAATTTCAGTCCCTTACGTGGCTGGTTATTAGTAACAATTTCAGCCAGAACTGAATTTTTCGTTATGAGATTGCAAGATAATTTTTTTTAAGGGAATCCTTGATTCCGGAGTAGGGCTAATGACTCAGCCCGGCTTGGAAACAAGGTTATGTTTCCATTAGCCCAGAACGAATTTGTTTAGATTACAGTGTTTTTGTTAGTACACGTTTACACGAAACTTCGATGAAAAAGTGAAGTCTGAAGTCATTCCTGCAGTTGAATCAATACGTCTATCTTCAGACCTGGACGAACGTGGACCGGTACGGGATTTTCTCCATGTAAACACAAATTATTTTCGGACCGGCCAGTGACTCAGCAAAATGCATGTCTCACTTGTTCATACGTACTTATGGTGAAGTAGAGGTGTAAAATGTTTGCAAGAGCTTGTGAAGAATTTCGTCCCGGTCTCTTGTAAATATTTAGAGAATTTCCATTCTCGTTGCGGTCTGATATCATGCCGGTCTTATGTAAACCGGGCGTGATTTTCATCGCGTAATCGTGAAATAATTTCACAAAAGATTTCTTCGTGAACCCAGGCTGACTTCCCTGTAGACTTAATTATCTGTGCATTCATTCGTTGGTGAAAATTGCTTTTACGAAGAGAAATGTCTGACGTTAGCTGAGTAAAATAATGAAGACTCGCATACGATAATGCTAAACCTGGTTTTTATTTGAGCGCAAACATACACGCGCCTCCACCGAATAGAACAGTGGAACGAAAAATCGTGTTGGAAATATTTTCCATAAACCGATTTTGAAAGAGGAGATCTTTGTCTTAAATGAAATACTCCTTTGATATCTAAACTTATAGTCTTTTACTGGTTGTACAAGAGAGCAGTTTTACGGTTGTTTGTATCTGGAGTAGATGAAGCTGTGTTCTTGGTGTGCATTCTACGCCAGTGCCGCCATGTTAGATGAGCTCAACATAAGATTTTCCTTTTTTTCAATTACGATTTCAACCTACATGGCGAAGATACCTTGAGTCTCTAGGGATTAGATGCAAATCGCGTATAGTTAGTTTTTAATCATTCCCTTAGTTGTATAAAAGTGCTTATAACGAAAGGTATTTACTTAAATTATTCAATCTGTTGAACTTTGGAACTTTGAAGTTGCCCTCTATCAGGGTCGGTCTGACGTCACATGATAACCACCAATTGAGCCCTTGCGTAGTTGCATTTATATGTAAAAAGATTCATATTGAAAGTACCAACGTCCAAGAAAGCGGATAATTTATGAAGAGTCACTTGCTTCTAAGCTTTTTTCCGTTCAACTGGGGAATCAGTGAAGGGGATCTGTACCAGAACCTGATGTTCATAACTTTCGATCGGTTCCAGTCAGTCCCTAGAGTTTATAAAGACCAAGATATGGCGGCCGTGTTTAAGGATACATACAACAGTGACGAATGAGGTAGTTTTGTTAAAGACCACTGACATTGCTGCCGTTATGGCATGTGCCACTCCATTGTACATATAGATTCTTGCATGCAAGTCCCATAGGAGAACACCTTTGTTGGTTTCCTGTACTAGACCTTACTGCCTGGAGGTTCAGCTCAAATACGAAGTTAAATGCGCAAGACTCTTTTGTTACTTGCACTGTGTGTTTCTGCCTGCGTATCTCATGCTTGGTCCTTCACCAACGTTTCTTGTCGGGCTCCTTGCAATTTACTTTGAATACAAAATAAGATTAAAAGTGCTATCGAGGAGACTGAGAGCCTTCAAGGAGGTTTAATGATCTTACGTTTGTCGTTAAAGCTTGTAATCTTTGTAGGTCAACACTGGACGAAGAACAAGTTGCAATAGATGTGGAGTATGGCATCTTTTTAGCGAATAGAAGTGCACAAATGTACAAACTTAACAGTCTTAAAAAGGTAAGAATAATTTTTTTTAGATATAATTATATCTTGTTTCAAATATTGAAGCTCATGAATGAACTTCAAGAAACCCATGACGACAGATAGTCAATCTAGGCGAGTTATATTTGTAAAAATTCCGTGAACCTTTACTATACATAGTTTATCTTACTCATGCGGATATACTAAGCTTTAAGAACTTATTGAAGTTCCTAGAGGATGAACTGATGAAATTCCGAGTCAACAGGACGAAAGCTTAGCTTTTTATAAATTTACATCGTCTTAACCACAAACTGTGATTTATGTTATTTTCATGAGTGGGGTGTCGGTGCTCAACTCTAGTCAGCTAGAAATGCAATTAATCCTAAGTCAGTTTCATAACCCGCGACTTTGCCCTAACAGTGCTGTTCACTTTCCCAAGTTAAACATATTTGCACTTCTTGACCTGTTCAAAAGCCGAAGTCAGGCGCTTTTTTAAGCTTACTAACTATTGCCATTTCTCATACTACGTGTAACAGTTGAAAATTATGATTGTGCGTGGAGACTGTAAAAATAGGCCTTAAAGATTGTGTGGCTTCACTGAAGAACTTTCAGTGCAACGTTACCATATCGTATTACCTCAATAGGGGGATACCCACTGGATCATATTCCACAGATAAAATTTAAGTTCGGTTGTTCAATTCATGGATGACCGCTGTTCACTCGTCAGGACTTACCAGGTGGATAAAGCATCCAAGTTTGAACAACCGAGTCACGGAGACTTCCTTGGTGTCATTCTCTGAATATTTGTTATTACCTTGTGGACAACCAAGTCGTAGTAAACTTCCTGTATTTAATGGATATTACGATTTATAAATTCTGAACAGGTAAAAGACATTGACCAAGCAACAGATCGAAAAGAAGAATTTCTTAAAACTGTAAAGGAACAGGAGTGTGAAGTACAAGTAGGTTGCTGTAGGTGTGTTTTTTTACTATACTTAATGCTGAACAGAAAGTACTTCCATCATTATTATCATATTGTGACTTCCGCTTAGGCAGTCACATATGACGAACCTGCACCCTAGCTCACCATCTGAGCCGTGGTAGCTCATTGGTTAGAGCGTCTCACCGGTCATCAGAAGGTTGCAGGTTCGATTCCCGTCTAGGGCTCAGATATCGGTTTTCTGAGAGAACGAGCTCTTTTGACGGTGGTAACTTGGCATAAATCTTAGCTCAACAAACCGCACTGGCTTGCGCAATATATGTATATATACAGTCATTTCATCCTGCTCATCTGCACTACACTGATGAGGCCCGAAAGGTCGAAACGGTTCCGTCTGTAGTTATATATATATATATATATATATATATATAGTTCTACTTTTACCCCAATATCGCCAATGCGTCGCCGTTTCATCCCAGATGCCGTAAGCACTTGTTTTCATAAAATTATTTTATATCTGCAATACAATGCAATATTCTGGCAATTGCTGTTATATGGAAACTACGTTTAATCAGGATGAATGGCTATTCGGATCGTCGCGAAGGACGCTAAAAAGACAAAATCGACTTTCTCAAACCTCGGGTGTAAATGTAAATCTTGAGTGATTGTTTTTTGTCACTCAATTTCTAGAAGGAATGTCGTCACATAGAAAACCAGAATAAATATAGAACTTATTGTAATATAGGCTAAGAGCCATGTTAGAGTTTTACCTTTGGTAAATCGAACATGGCCAATGAGCCACTTACGAATTTCCATTGTACACGGAATTCGGGATAACAATCTTAGTCAGTGAAACATAAATGGAACATGACGTGGATCATTCTTTGGTCTCGTAAACTTGATTTTTGGACGTAGGCTTCAATCGATGATTTGGATAATCAAGGAGAATCAGTGGGAAACCTTTAGTCCGAGTCTCAAGGCAGAGACACTACAAACATCTTTGTAATCTGTAAAGGTATTTTCAGTACTGCTGCCTCAGCATCATGCTTTTCAGGTCCTAGTGGTGGAAGTTCGGATGGGAAGTTGCTGGGTATAAATTCGATACTTTACATTACCAATAAGAATACAGCGCAGAAAGTTAAAAGGTTGATAGTCCGCAGAATATATGCCGAAAAATTCTGACGTTACGAACAATGACTGTTTTTCAGAGAGTGAAACGTGTTCTTTGTAATCTGTAAGGCTAAAACATTTTTCATTCACTGAAGAAGGGTCTTTACTCGAAACGTCATAATTTTTCTAGATATATTCGGCAGTCTAATACTCATTTTTACAATAAGAATACAAACGTGATGTACTATTTTATATCCGTAATTACGCATAATCTTATTTTGTGATCTAATTCTTACGTGTATAAACTCGGATGAAAGTGGTGTACTGGAAATATTTGTTTGTAGTCGGACGATTGTTGGTTCTGGTGTCCTTAACCATAACGATCTTTCTGTTTTATTTTATAATCAAATGAGAATGTGTCTTTTCAAACATCAATATTATGGCTACGGTAATCATTGCTCTCATTCCGTTGATTTTTGGTTATTCCCCTTAAGGATAAACAAGAAAACCACGATACCGAAACTAAGTTGAAATTGAATCAATTTGTTGAAGCATCAGAGCTTCCCTTTTCTCGTTATACTTACTGCTGTAAGATATTTGTATTTACCTAATTATATTGAGACAAATAGACGATGTCTTTCCCTTTGAAATAGAAATACAACCACTTGCGGGTAAAATTAAATTTTGGAAATACGGAGTTGTTTTCAGAATCAGTTCTGCAACGGCGAATTGTACAACGAACGGATCCAAAAATAAAACATATATACATGATATTCGTCTTTCTTTTAATCATAATTTAGAGAGATATGTACGTTCAACAAACATTTAGAACAGTTAGCAAAATGGTACGAAATTGAAAAGAATGCAATCGAAGTTTAATGGGATGCAGCAGATAATCAATTCAGCCGGATTGTCACTGGTAGGAATCCGGTCGGATAACTGGATACTTAATTTTCAGCTTTGAATTCGTTTCTGAACACAAAATATGAATAAACATAAAAAAATCCTTTTTGTAACATTTCCTGGAATAAGTATGTTATATAACAAAAACTACCTTTTCACACTGGCACCCAGTTACAAATTTCCAGTATTTACAAAGTTGGGTTAATGATGGTTCTAAAAAGGTGTAGTTATTTAGGTTCTGTGGAGGTTTCATAAAAGTTTCTATTTTCACGCGTAAAATATTGACTTCTAATTGAATTAATTTTTCATCTTACCGTTAAAGAGCCAAAGGTGAAAACATATTTTCCACTTCAGGCGCACCATAACTAAACGGAGCGTATCGCTGAGCTCGCGCAGTTCTCGGATACTGCGCATGCACGTCTACGTTTTACAACGTTTCAGCAGGCGAAGCCTGAAATGGAAAGCTGCCTTAGCACTAAAAACCTAAAAACTTTGGAACATTATTTACTTAGGAGGGACAAAAGAAATCATTCGACGTTCGACTGTATATTATTTCCTAATCCCGATTATTCGGTATTCAGTCGGATTCAATATTCGACGTACCCCTAAAATTTAATGCGAATAATAATGCATTGTTGGATGTATATGCATGATGTCAGGATTACTTTCTGGATAGCTTGAGATGATCTGGTGTATGTTAGATTAGTTTTATTCTTGTTGTGAACGACAGAGTGAAATGCAAACATCAAGTAGCTGCACCGAAAGCTCATCGCTCACCTCAACTGTACATCATGTAAGTCATCATCTCTGTAATTCTTGTACTGATTCTTGTAGAGTAAGCATACACTATTTAAAAATAACGCTCGCGTGTTAATATCACAATGTATACTTACCTTAGGGAAGGGCGAGGCAAACTCGTACCCAGAACTGATCTGTTTTCATCAAATCTTTGAAATAAAGCTTTTAGCCATAGACTTCATAGCCTTCTTCCTCCTTATAGCAATACTTCTAACCTTGGAGAGAGGGCAAGTTCACTGTAAAAGATTCAAAAATAGTTTTATTGTACATAACTCATTTAAACTGCAGTTTTACTCTTAATTTATTGTAATATGTATCAGTATCTCTACATCATGACAAGATTTAACACAATTCAATCTAGCGTCTGTAAGGTTTTATTCAATAATAAACTATCTATCGATCTGATCAAGTTCTATCCTCGCTACCACCAGGTAATGTTTTTTACCTGAGGCAAACGCCTTAGAGTTAAGCTGGGTTTACACACCACGATCAATTGGGCCGATTTCTGGCGTTGGTCCATGTTAAGTTGAGAACAGTCAACAGAGCACTCCCTTGGCTCAAATTGGCCTCCTTTTTGTTAATTACCATGCACATAAACCAGAAATCGGCCCGATTAGTCATAAGGTGTAAACGTACCCCTAAAGGATTAACTAGTCCCATTTTCCCCCGTAGTGGCGGTGCGTCAGGGTTGCATTTTTCAATAGGATTACACATACAGGGAAGACAGTATTTCCGAATAGTATGAGTGGTTTGTGAATCCTCTAGGGTTTTGATTCTTGGAGTTGTGTCTCGTGTAGAAGTAATCTGACATGAACTTTAGAATTCTCTCAATTAATCTCACATACATCAAATTTAACTTCATTTTTGTCATGAGCAGCAAAATGGAATGGAAACCGCAAGCTGCAATATGGAGAGCAGACCACAAAGCTCAACGGAAGACGCTGTAAGTATTGATATATCCACATTTCTTTCAAATTATGTTACACTAATGACTAGAAAACGTTTTTACTGTTGAACATGCAAACGTTGAAACCTAATTGTGTCCCCTTTGGCATGTAATACACCCTAGTATAACAGTACTTCACCCTTCAGTTTAATTTCAGGCCTCCCAAAAATTTCCCAAATTTTTAACCAAACTTTATGAAACGTGCTACCTAAAGGGTTAATAAAAACGAATTCGAATACCGAAGAATTTAGTCAATACTACACAACATTTGTAATAACTCCTTCCCATGGCATTCTCACATGTCGACTTGAATCCTTTTCTTTGATCTGATTATGTTTAGTCTTTACGCCAATCGCCTTCGACTGACGCCGAGTGCTCGACCATGCAGAGGTTAGTGAACTTGGTGATATTGTAAAGTCTTTTTTTTAATGTTTAAATTTGATGTCACATTTTAGATGTGGTACTATTGGTTTCAGATTATTTTTTCTTGCAATAGTAGCTGTCCACCTCAAAATTCACTCTTACGATAATTCGCGAGATGTATTTACAACTGGAATGTTTATATGTTTTATCAAAGCTGTCGTTGAGCACTGGTACTGGTAAAGAGACCAGAACTAATAGAAGCCGAGTTCGAAATTTCTCGTGCTAATCATGGCGGTGGATATGGTGGC
>JBAHVQ010000127.1:257727-268553 GCA_036872915.1 Nanipora kamurai
TACTGGTAAAGAGACCAGAACTAATAGAAGCCGAGTTCGAAATTTCTCGTGCTAATCATGGCGGTGGATATGGTGGCAGTATTTGTTCCGATATTATTTACCAATACAGCTTTGTGAATATATGTGCTTCTATTTGGTCTTTTCCCTTATTTCTAGACGATCAAGTCAGGATAATTTCTATGAAGCTACGTCTTCTAAAGATAGCTTTAAACGATTACTGTGTAATGAAGATATTCAACAGGTAGATTTTGGTTTTTTGATCGTAGTTTTAGAAAATTCCTCTTCACCGAGGCTTTGTTTCACTGCAGTTTCCGTAAATCTTTTAAGTACCCTATTTAAATCGCTTTGAAGTTTATGTGAAGAAGTGAAACACGTCGGAAGCAAATGATTCCAAATACTGCGATAAACATTTTCCAAGGGCGGATCCAGCAAAAAGTTTGAGTGTAGCTCAATGACATCATTATATGTATGGCGTAATATTTGGTAAATGACGTCATAGTTTATATGTGTGGTATTATCGTCATAAACGCGAAGATTTGCGAAGTGCAGCAAATCAGGAATAACCACTCACAATACAACATATTCTTCACTATAGAACCCATTGTGAGTGGGATGTGTTATACTTCTGTGACGTCAAACTCGCACTAAAAATCAGTATCAATACAGATATATTACGAGCAGTAAACTAACAATTAAATCCTCTCCGTCTCGACCACTCTAGGTGTCTTGTTTACCGCCACAGGGCGGATATGTCACCCGCAGTATCTAAGACAAGCGCCGCCACAGAATTTGTATTGCCTTCTCGATTAATAACTGAAAGTTCCATAACACATCCAATGAACGTTTGGTCAGCATATAATTCAAATATTGCCGCTTTAAATCAAACATTAATGTACTTACATAGTCAAAGCCAGTAGTGAACGCGATTCAAAAGGCAACAACTGTGAGATTGGTAGAGCGAGAAATTTAGAACCAGCAGCTGTCTGAAATGTGAACCTTTTGTCTTGACGACCGGATTAATTTATGCAAAGTCGTTCCAGGCGACTCCTGGAACGATTTTGGATAAATTTAACGATATTTCATCACTTTATTCAGGCATCCCATGGATATGTTTAATCAGTTTAGCTCCCGCCAAATTTGAGCTACACTCAACCTTATATTTGATTGGCTAAGCCTAATCAGTATAGCTCCCGCCAAATCTGAGCTGCACTGAAAAACGTGAATGTGATTGGGCAGACAAAAATAGCCACACACGTGCTGGCAACAGACCTAATTCCTTCATTGCCAGTGCGGGGGTGTGAATTTAAGACAAACTAGATCCCTTGAATTCCTGATAACATTTAATAAATTTACTTACAAATTCACCGGTACCTTGTCATTTGAGGCGAAATTAACTAATGAGTCCCATTATCGAACCAGATTATTGAAACAATTGTGCAATACATATATTAAGCTTCTGTATTTCATTTCAAAGTTTGACTGATGCTCAAGCATCGTTCTCCACCCTCTAGATCCGCCCCTGTTTTCAAGCCGCAGCGTCGGCCTGTTCTGTCATTGGTGGTTAGGTTTTCGACAATCAGTCCCATTTAAGTGGATCTTACTCAAATTACTTACCAACTTCTTGAACTCTCGTCTCCAGTTCCTTTGTCCAAAGGACAACTATAAAAGAATGTTATTCATCTTTGAACTCGTAACAATACCATTAGTCATTGTGGCTGCCATGGGCGTCGATCATTTGGGGGACTCGGAGATTACCTTCGCTGTTTACGGAGGAGGGTAACAACTGGGGCAGGCCAAGTGCCCTAACATATTGTATTAGTAGCTGTGAAGGACCCCGCGTTTGCTTTTTGCTCCCCAGGTGGCACATGATCAGCCCCAGCTAGAGTATATTCTCCAGCGAAGAAGACGAAGAGAAAACTAGCCTGGTAACGAAACTGATCAAATTTTATTAAAGGCAAATACAAATTCGTTAACCGCACAGAATTACTACGTTCCGGCGAACTTCAATTGACCACTACATAAACTCTGAAAAGACTGGACTCTTGGTAACCTGCACAAGTTATTTACGAATAGTTTACACTAATTATAGCTCGCGCTAATCAGTAGCGCCAACCCAAAAATCAAAGTTTATCGTACACTTACTAGCGTGGCCAGTGTACTGTTGATCTGGTGGAATGAAAAGTTCACGTCTGAATATGCAAAATCAATTAGGGCGCAGAAACGCAACTAGCAATGCCGAGCTTTCAGAAGGGAAATATTGGTCGCAATTCCGAATATCTGCAGCAGAAATGAACCTGGAAGGCATTATCGTAGATAATTGCCAGCCTTGTATCCGAGTGGACGAGCGCCGAGTGAAGATCCTAGGTACGAGGTTGAGTAATTGCCAGAGAGGTCATTCATTGATGAACACTAAGTAAATCCCTGTACGATAAACTTTAAATTGGTAATTCAAAGATTTTATTGACTGAACTGTTAAAAAAAAAGCTTCTGAGTTTTTTACCATTTTTCTTTTTCGAATAAGTTTACGGCTAATGAACCCTGGGCTAATTACCAGTCTCATCTTGGATAATAATTGTTCGATAAATGTTGTTTTTTGGTGGAAGATATAGAGGTTCACTTAAATCGAACAATTCATTTTGTATTAATTAATCAAGAGGAAAACTCCATCTGATTTTGTAAACAGCTAAGCTGTCCTGTAGACTCCGTGGGACCTCATCAGTGCATCAGTGGAACAAGCGAACTTCGTCACTGAAACCTCAATACTTCTAGCTGTTTACAAATTCACATGGCGTTTGCCGAAAATTGACATTTTCACCCCCATTCAAATATTTACAAAATTAATTTTGTCTTACAAATGTATTCGCATTCAGAGTGAATAAAATGTGATAAGCCTTACTGAAGTTTGAAAAATCGTTATTAACTTCGTCAATCGCCCTAATGTATATACACCTGAAGGGGAAAAAAGATTAATATTATATATTCGCAGAAATATTGTTCAAAATACTCTCGAGTCGTTTCATATATTTGTTCTTTAATAAATTCAAGTCACATATGCCTGTTTGCCTGTTTTTTTCAGATGATTTCCAAAACTGACAGCATTTCGGAAAAAATAATGGGAAACATAGACATTCCATCACTTCCTCCATTACCTCCTCTGTCATGTACGTACACATCAACGTCACTATCCTTGGTAAATCAGTCAGAACCTATCAAAAATGTTGACTTAAATAGCGATCTCAATACAGATGCGACGACAGCAGCAATGCTAATTTCTGATCAGCGTCTCCGACCAGTACTTATAGATCCCAGGATCTTTCCAAGAATGACTGATCATTCAAGTGGCGGCAATGTCGTTACTTCACCAGCTGTTCACTTCCAACATGATCACGAAGCTCAATCTTCAGTCAAACTGCTTACAAAGGACAACCTCCTGAATCCAAGACCTGGGACTATTGAGTGCCAAGCAACAATACATCATTCAAACAATGAAAAAATAACCATGGTAGGAGAAGCTTCTTCTTTTCTTGATTCGGAGAGTAGTCATCCTGGTATGCCATCAAATATCAAACCGGTACACAAGCACCAACTCCCAAATACGCAACCAGATACAACAACCAAACCTCGGAAATCACTTGGTCGTTCACAACTAGACGAAACTACCGGTAGTGGAATTAAGAAAAACAATAAAAAGGACTGTGCGAATATAATTGTCAAATATCTGTCTCCTTATTATAAGTCAGGAGAAGTTAAATCCAAGGTAAATGCAGTTTGTTTTTCAGTGCTTCATTTCAAATACTGTTATCTCGTATAAGTTGTTTTCGTAGAAATTTTACAAGCACGAAGAATATGTGATTGGTACTGTTTTTCTTTTTGATGATTTGTCACTGAAGAGCTTCTACGATCTTCAACACAAAGTATTCACACGAATTGTAAAACAGATCAGTAATGCATATTAAAGTGGTATTGCGATGAAAAATCTAGTTTCGCTTTTTTTTTAGATAAACTAAAAATGCAAGACTACATTAGTGCACGTGCTCACTTAATAAATTTAAGTGGTGAAATTTTGAGCTTCGTTTCTCAAATTACAAGGTTGATATTAAATTTCCTCTGATATGATTTCCCGTTCAGCAGGAACCACCGTTAACTTGGCAACGTTCAGAAAACCACTAGAAATGAATGAAATATCAAGCTGAACGTCGGGTCATAGTTTGTTCTGCAACAAGCATCCGTGATAAAAAGATACACCAAAAAGAACTTTTCCGGTCGAAAATTGTGCGCAGATGGTTAATTTTTTTTTTTTGTCGAGGGAGGCAGTTATTCTAGTAGGAAGAGGACGAAAAGGCATGCAAAAGTTGAAAATAGCCACTAATGTCCGATTAGACATTGGTACTCAAAGGGTTAACAAAAGCCAAATAAAATTGAGGACATTGTCCAAGTCGTCTTAAATTCACTTGAGCCGATGACAAAAGTGACTAAAACCAGGAAAAAGATAATTCTTGAATTTTGTAATTTTTAATTTCACTATTTAAGCATGCCGAAAAAATAAAAAAACGAACGATAAATCTCAGTGAACTTCAATTCGTTGCTGCACAACAAATCACGACAAGAGTAGGAATAAAATCAGTTTTTTGGGTCGAAGATTGCATGTAGATTCTAAGAATCACTGTTTCAAGCAAGAGTTGGGAGTAGGCTCAATCTAAAAGTTCAAACTAAGGCAAATATCTTTATATATTGGTGATTGGTCGCTACCAACAAATATCCATTTACTGCCCACTTAAAAACGACTCGGTAATGTAAAAAAAAAACACCAATTTGACCGCTTTGTTGTCTCTCCGCAATAATTTTTGGAAAACTATGTAAATATTATTTTTACCGGATATTTTCGCATACGTCGTTACACAGCAGTACAACAAAGGTCCCTGGAGACAACTTTGACTGAAGTTCATTTCCTATGAACGCCGGCCATATTTTGTGCTGTCCAATAACTTTTCGGTATTTCCGATCAATTTTCCTCAACTTCGTTCGAGAGGCTTTATTACGTGAAAAAACCGCTTTTCGACTTGTCACCAAGGCTGTTCCTTAAACGTTTGTGCCGTCAGTGTTTCAATCCAGGCTACCGCTGATCCACACCGCCAATTGTTGAAAATCTAATGACTGCTGTCAGTTCAGCAATCAGACTTCCATGATATTTGTCATCATGCAAAATTTTAGTCTGCATCGTAATTTCGTGATGTACTTACATTTATCAAAAGAAAAGAAAAGGTCGCAACACAGTTTTTTATCATAGTATTACTTTAAATGCATCGAAAACGTTATTTAAAAAATTCGCATAGTAAACGTCTAATCAAGTAAATTGTATTATGAATCGGTTAATTCACAGTAACGGAATATACCTCAAATTTTAAATTAAGACTCCTGATTATGCATTTGAAGCTAAAGTAAGTTGACTAAAATTGCTTCTGTATGCAAAGTATTGCATCCTTTTCTTAATTTTCTTTCTCTTTTCTTTAAAGCATAGAGAGAAAATGGTCAGAAGTCTGACCAGATTTATCGACTGCCATCAGGCTTCATTTGCAACCAAGGGTAACAGGCAATCCTTTTCGTTGAAATAAAATAATCCTTGCAAGATCACTTAGCAATCATAGGAGTATTTTCCCATTTAGTCGTAAAACAATCGTGAGGGACTTCAAACAACCGTTACTCTCTTGTTCGTGAAATGCCTGCAATGTTAAAAAAATGTACGTAAGCGTAATCAGAAATGAAATTATTGTAGGATCAAAAGATTTTTTACGTAAGTTTGCCTTGCTACAATGACAGAAAAGACATCGAAATACTTCAGGGGGCTAATTTTGTCTTCTTTAATGCCATTGAAATATAATTGAAATATGTCTTAAGTAGCCTTAAGACATATTTCAAAAAACAACTTTTCTTCTGTCTTAAGTTAATGAGAAGTAATTGCTCACATATGACAGTCAACACTCGTTTTATCCGAGGTGTTTGTCGGAAGGCTGACTTCTTGTTTTAATTCTGAAGACACATTGGATAAACCTTTCGTTTCCTGGAATGTAGTAATCCAGGTTTCCTTCCCCGCTCCATTTCGCAGTCATTTACTCCATTTGTGATATACATCATGTAAATTTGTGATCAGCTATCATTAGTTATCAGCAAAAATAAAGTTATTGCAAATAGTGCTGAATGCACATAAATTGTTTTTGGAAGATGGGGAGCTCTTCGAAAAACGTACGAGGAAAAGTATGTTAATATACTTACTTTCACATTTTTTTTTTCTGGATTGCACATGTTATTTATATCAAATTTTTTGGTACTATAGGTCTTTTCAGTGAGTTTAATCTTCACGTTGGGTGACATCTTTTTCTTATAGGTATTGTTTAAGTCACTTGCTCGAGAAATGACTGAGAAATTGTTGGAAAGCCTTGACAGTGCACAAAACGGAGAAAAGGGTAAGTTATGAGTACCCCGAATACCATAGTTGAAATCACTTTGCCAAAACTACCAAAAAATATGCTGGAAACATTTTTCTTTGTCACGCAAAAGTTACTGGTAATTTTTTTGCTGATAGAGTCCCTTCATTGCTGTATGTTTTGAACGTAACCATGTTACTTATTAGACACTGTTTCTATTGCCCCGTTCATGACGACGATAAGAAAAATGTATGAATACGTGAACGGGGAAGCTACTTTAAAGTCTACCAGGTTATAATTAAAACGGTGTCATTCATCGGTTTGACCAGAATAAGGCACATTAACCCTTACCAGTTGCATTCTTGCAAGTGTAATACACCAGACTTGGCCAATCCCTTTGGACATACAATCGTAAAATAATTACATCGGGGCGAAGTGCAATCACGTTACTTCTAAGTGCGTGCGTTTTATCTTTCCATTGTGCCCCCACCGATCAATATTGAGTCCGAAATTTTGTTCGCCCAAGCTCATACGTTTTCCCTCTGGATCAACATTGCATGGTGAGGGAGAAGAGAAGAGTATTTGTTCTACGGAAGGAAAGAAACAAAGAATAAAGCTGCTGGAATCCCAATTAGTTATTCTCAGGTGTTAGGTCCACCCTGGTAATATCAAATGTCTTCGGGGCCACGCAGTACAGGTAGGAAGAAATATAGATTTGCTTAAAATATATTTGATTTGCAAAATATATTGTCATAGATATATTTTATTAGATGGTTTGAAATAGGGGCTAGAATCGATATTCAATGAATAGGGATAGCTCAACATAGAAAAATAAAATGAAGATGGACCAGTCATTCTCAGCTCATTAGTATGGTCATGGAAGACGTCGATGATGAGAAAAAACAGAAGAAAGAACACATTAGGAATGTTAAAAACTATGCTCAAGGCTCTAACATCGCAAATCATTCTTGGAAACACGAACATGCTATAGACTTTGAAAACCACCGCATAATTGACATCGCATCAGAAAATCACTTGAATCATGGCACACCGCTACCAGAGAAAATGTTGACAACAACACCAGGCCATTACCAGGACAATATACCATTTTAGCAAAGAAATGCTGTAGTTAACTGATGCATACTTCCGTTACCGTAACTCTCTAGTTCTGTCTATAATTATTCACATATATGCATATATATATCTCGTAATTTATTTTTGTCTTTCATTTCTTCCTGACGAAGGTCACAGTCTGGTGACCGAAAGTTCGAAATAAAATAGTTTGATCAGAAGAACCGTCTTCACTGTTTCAATTAAGACTTCTTTTTATTTCAGTGAAAGCTACAGCAAAGTCCTTGGTGAAGATGTATTTTGAAGAGAGGAAAAAAACATCGAAAATTTCGTAAGAAATGTGCTACACTCCAGAACGTCTCTTAAAGTCTGCTTGATTTTAACCCGAATAATAGCCTGCGAATTATGTTTCCCTTGGAGTAGTTAGCCGATGATTTATGAGGGGCTGCAAAATGGATTCTGCCGAGTGGAGTGAATGCTTAAAACTGACTTGGCACTATTCTGAGCATGTGAATGTTGAGATGATTTAAGAATCGTGTTTGGAGTTTAGTTGACGACTCTTCACTCTAACCATGGTCCTTTTCCAGAATTTTTTTCATATGAATAAGCTACAATCCTTAAGTGTGACAATGTGTGTTACAGTGAATGTGCCCAGCTGTTGGAGGGTTATATGCTGAATTTCCGCGTGTCACATTCAATGAATCTACCCGCGCTTGACAAGGAACACCGTATTCTGTATAAAAAGAGACTGTGGACAAGTGGGAAATGACCTGAAAACTGACGTGTATAAATTTAATGCAAGTTACAAGTAATAGGAATATTTCCGAGACATACTACATTGTTGTAACTGGAGTGGTGACTCTGAAACTACACCACATTTTGCTCTAAGGTTGGCAACTTATGTACATATTTTTAATGTGCCTAAGAATGAAAAAATACTATGGTAAATTAGAGCACTACTTTGTCACAGCAGAAAAGTCGTGTCTTGGATTTCTTTCTGCCTTTTGTACTTTCATAATTACTTTTCCTGTTAGTAAAGCGACAACTGCTTGACGCAATATTTAAATTTATATCATGCAAGCTTATATTTATAGCAAAATGTAAATGAAAAATGTGGAAAGTTCGTAAAGATGGTTCTCCTTATTGCGTCGGCTGAATACAACAACCAGAATGCTCTGCGGTATTTTTTTCCCATACAAATTTTTAAGTCCAAAAGAAAACGGGAGTACAATTGCCCAGATTGATATTACTAATCAGATTTCGAAAAGCATTCTGGTAGTTGTATTCAGCAGCTGAATAAGGAGAGCAGGCCATTCGTTCGGAAGTGGATCGGCCCATAAATGTGAGGTCATACTAAATCTGAACCTTCAAAGCTATTTAATGTAAACGCGGGTTATTGTTGTGTTCCAGAAATATTAAAAACAATTATTTCGCATTTACAATCAAGTTTTGTACTTCTGTATCACATGTTTCAAAGGTTACACACCCGAAGTGATATAAAAGGACTTGTCTTCGAGTTAAATGATATAAAAAGATTTGTTTTCGAGTTAAAAGCTGGCAACGGTGGCTTCATCTCAGGTAAATCTGCAAGGAGGCGTGGGCTCCAAGAAATATAGCTGGGATAAAGCCAACAACCATAGCCAGCCGATAGTTTGAAAAAGTATAAAACAAAACATACACCGAATATGATCATCTTGTAAAACTCAAGATATGAGTCAAAAAAACAAAAGAGAATGTTTAAATGGTAATATTTCGAATTTATTACAAATTCATCATCAGACCAAATGGATGGTATGTGTTAAACATATGGTGTATGTTTTGTTTTATAAAGCCAACGTTAGAGGTATATTTAGCTGACATGTTTATTGATCAATGTTTTCAGTTTTGTTTCAGAACATTTTTTATGATGACGAATGTCTATTTGGAACACAGATTATTCTTTCTGCTGAAACATATTGAAGTCATCTCTTGCTGTTTTCTCTTAGCAGCTCAAATAATGACGGCAAGTTCTCAAACTCATTGATAATTGTGTGAGGTAATAGTTCAAACACGACTTTGAGTGCTTCATCTTGCAGGAGTTCCAAAAACGAGAATACATGATGAAAACACGAGGCCGAAGGCCTAGTATTTTTATTTTTTTTCGGGTATTTGGAGTGCCTGATGAAACACAATTAACGAGTTTTTGCACTATCTTCTAAAGCAAGTATAATTCGCATTTGCTGGGTTTGTACCTGTGTAGAGGTATTTCATGAGACGCCGTGTTTGAGGGCACATCAAAGCTCCGACGTTCAACAGAGCGAATAGTAAATGGAAATACTTTTTTTCATTAGGTTTAAACTTCCAACAAGTGAAAATGTGAATTCTCTCTCTATTCATTTAACGTGAAGCAAAACAAACTGTTTGATTAATTTTGATATGTAGGTTAAGAAGTGTGATCCAGATCACTAGGAGGTTTCCTGCAGAATTTCATTGGCTATCAAAATGCATAGGTGTGATGTGGTCTACAGTCGTGGATTGGCTACGACAGGTCATGAATTATGTAAGATCGTGAGAAAAGCGAGTTGAAACATTCGAAAGAGAGTGTCATCCTCTATCCAAGCACCTCGAAGTATGTAAAAAGCCTTTTCTTCGCCTCGTTTTTTCGCCTCCGGTGTTTGGATATCGAATGAAACGCTCTTTCTTGTGTTTGACTTATCACTTGGAACAGCTTCCTTCATGTTCTCCGAAGAGAATGAATAAATTTTTGAACTGAAAGATGAGAAACTGCTAATCTGAACGTGGAGCGTACACTGACAGAAACTCCAAAGGAAGAGAAATTGAGAACGAACGATGCGCTGGTGAAAGGTTAGAAATCGTACTTCACAACATCTTCACGATATTAAGCCGTGATCAAACGGCGCATGATAGTCGATGATAGTTCAAGAACCCATTTTCACAGCAAGTTATCGTTAACTATCATGAGCGAGTGGTCCAACGGGAAAAACTATCGCCGACTACTATAGAACATTTGAACATGTTTAAAGTGGATTATTGTCCATGATAGTCCATTATAGTGCATGATAGCTGGTGGTCAAACAGGAGCAAGAGTTTCAACTGTGATGGACTATCATCGACTATCATGCGTTTGACCAAGGCTTTCTACCGTTGTCACGGCAGTAAATGGGCCCGATAATCTAATGGCTGCGCATGCGGAAAGAAGAATTGCAAAGATTCCAGCGAATTTATCGTTTATTCCGGTGATTTACCGTTGATTCCGGTGAATTTATCGTTTCATATTACCCTGAGGATGATTCTGAAATAGAATTGAAACACTGCACATCCATCCTCGTGGAT
>JBAHVQ010000127.1:268653-295867 GCA_036872915.1 Nanipora kamurai
CGCTTAAAACTGTGAATTCAAGGTCATCGATATCTCCAAGTGCATAACAAACTGTTATAAGTTCGCACAATTCTTTATAATTCATTCTACACTATAAATATTCATACCTTCGAACGCACAACACAAGAGCGGGCAAGCGGACGTCACGTCGACGTTGTGAATCTTAGATAGACGCTCAACTCACGCTCGACGGAGTCCTCGTCCCAGTGTTCTACTCGGATATCACGTCGATGTTGAGGTCGACGTCGTAGATCTTAAGGTCTCTATTTAATGCTGAACACGAACTTAGTTCATGTGAGAGCTTGGTAAATCTCAGACGACTAGTGGACGTTCGTCAAGCTCGTTCTCTCAGAAAAACGATTTCTGAGCCCCAGACGGGAATAGAACCCGCAACCTTCTGACGACTAGGGCTCAGAAATCGTTTTTCTGAGAGGACGAGCTTGACGAACGTCCACTAGTCGTCTGAGATTTACCAAGCTCTCACATGAACTAAGTTCGTATTTAGCATTAAGTATTCACCTTATTATTATCATATCGTGACTTCCGTCACACGATTTTACGCGTCAAGGGGAATATCCTCGGCCAGGAAAGGGTTAAATGTCACGGAATTTGTTGATGCGAAAACGTTTATACGGCACGTTGGCAGTTGTAAGGTTGGAAGATCCTCGGTCTTTAAACTCAGTTGGTATGTAACAAAAGCAATTTTTTTTTGGAAACAATTGACAATAAAAATAAGCTACAGGCCAGTTCGGCTTCCAAGACGTGAACAAGTTTTACTGTACAATGAGAATCTGGGAAACATAAATGGACTAATAATATAAAAACATTCTGATTGGCTAAGAACAGTGTAGTTTTAAGGAACTACAGTGCAGAAAAAAGGAAATACAGTGTAAATTTCTTGAGCCAGTTACCTAATCAAATACCATAAAAATTAAAGAGCCAATCAAAACGTACCTCTCAGCAGCAGAGAAATTAAATAGAGTGACGGGAAAAATGGCCGGCGTCTTAAGTAGATTTGCGTTTGAAAAAAAATACTGCGGTTTTTCAGCAGATATTCTTTGGCAAGTGGTTTTCGTTACACGCGTACTTCACTTCTTGCTTACTTTTTTCATGCGTATTATCAGACTCAAATAATACGAGTCCTTCAAACTTGTGCTGTTTTAGGTCTTTGAAAAACACACAGCTACATGTATTTTATAAATTGCATTGGAAACCTTGCTTTTGCCTATCTTTGCCTATCAGAAGCCAATCTTGCGCACAGTGAAACAAAAACTCTTTTTTTTTTACAAGAAGCAAAATTTCAGCCTATACCCGCCCTTGGTACGACCGCATTCTTCGCTTTAATCGCAGTAGCCCGGTCATAACTTGTGGCCTGGTGAAATCGGTCATATGGCAGTTGAAAATGTCTTGATAATGAGGACATCTGAACTTCTAAATATCTAAATGTAATATCCAGTAATTATAGCATCGTAATTCGCTTCCGATCACACCCATTCACTCATGTATATCACGTAATCTACGAACTAATAAACACGTGTTGAATAATATAGTAATGGCGCCGATGAGTCAATACATTGGCGACGACGATGGGATACTCGATTCGTAAGGCGAATTTGATTAGCTAAACGAGAAACAACTGAGCAAATCAGCGGGTAAACTACAGATGAAGACGTGCGAGGACTCGCAGGTAGGAAGAGCATAAAATAGCGAAAGTGGGCATGCAGCGAAGAGAGACACTGAGAAGGGCTGGTCGATTCAAGTGCGAATCAAAGACACCACCCAAGCAAGCACCACGACGATATGAAGGATATAGGAATAAAAGTAAAGACAAAAAAGTCAATATGGTGAATACTGTGGGAAGACAGATGCCCACAAACCAGGTAAAAATTGTGCTGCTTATGGGAAACAGTGTTTGAAATGCGGCAAAAAAAACCACTTCACAATTTGCTGTAAAGGAGAAGAGAAACAAGAAGCTAAGAACAAACTAAAGAGTCGTGGCAAGCAGGTTAGAAAAACCGTTGAAGCAACAGCACCAGACGATCAGCGCGAAAGCGATTATTTAGGGACCAAGACACGTACAGCACGCAAGGAGAGTCAGATCAGGCGATTGTGAAGAAGCTGCGACTGTCAGAGTAGGAGACATGGATGCAGGTGTGGAACCAGATAGTGGAGCAAGCGTAAATATCATGGACGAAGTCCAATTCAAGGCCATTCGACACCAATCAAAACGGATAAAGAAACTGAAGTCAAGTAAAACACTGCAGTCCAATCTAGAAGTCATAGGTGAATTCCCCGTTATAATCCGAAACCAGAACAGAGGCGTGAAGACAAAATTTCTGGTTATTAAAGGCAGAATGAACTCACCACCACTAGTGTGCTGACAGACCCTACTCGATCTTGGAATGCTCAAAATCGACCCCCAAGGGACGCTGAGAAAAGCAAACGAGCTCAGAATCAAATCACTTCAATCAGCAACGGACAGTATAAGTACACCTCTCGACGAATATCCTGAAGTACTTCAAGGTATTGGATACTTCCAAGATAAAATCACTGATGAACTAATAGAGGCAAGATTGGAAATAGATCCAAGTGCTACGCCCATTGCTCAGAAACCGAAAAACGTGGCCTATCACTTACAGGAACCACTTAAGAAATGGATAGAGGAAGGAGTACAAGAGGAAATATTTGAGAAAGTTGCCGATGGCGAGTTGATTACATGGTGCTCCCCATTGGTTGTGCAACCCAAGCCAAAGTACACCAATGTAGACAAAGATAAGCCAGAACCCCAAATGATCAGAGCAAGCATCGACATGAGAATAAACGCAGCCGATGTGTCCTAGTCCCCAAAATTGATGATTCTATCTACGAATTGAGAGATTGTAAGATCTTCTCTAAGCTAGAACCTCCAACAGGGGTATCACCAACTGACACTAGACCCCGAAACAAGTCGAATAGCGACTTTCAGCACATCGTGGGGGAATTACAGACCCAGAGGACTGATATTCGGAGCAAAGTCCTCGCAAAGTCTTCGATGAAGGGTTGTTCAAGACATTCGGAGACATCTACCATTGCGTCAACCAGAGATGACATCCTAATAGGTTGAAGAGATGTAGCAGAGCACAGGAAGGTACTGCGAACAGTACTGCAACGAGCGAAGGATCACGGGGTAACATTCAATAAAGAGAAATGCGACTTCGAGAAGGAAGAGTTAGAATTCTTTAGACACATTTTCTCCAAAGATGGATTAAAACTATCACCAGACAACGTAAGAGCTATCCAAGAAAGTGGAATACCTGAGAACAAGGGGGCTGTCCGTGGTTTCCTAGGAATGACAAGCTATTTAAACAACTTCATCAGCAATTACGCAGCCATAGCAGCACCCCTATACTGACTAATCAGGAAGGATGTGAAATTCCAGTGGGGCAAGGCAGAGGCGAGAGCGTTCAGGACGATACAAGAGAGCATATCGAGCGACAAGACCATGGTTTACATTTCGACCCAAGTAAACCAATCATTCTGCGGACCGAAGCCAGCTCCAGTGAAGGTCTCTCAGCAGCATTACTTCAGATAACCGACAGAGGCATCAGAACCAGTGCACTTCATCAGCCGAACTATGACAAAGGCAGAAAAGAACTATAGCCAAACTGAGAAAGAAGAGTTAGCTATCAAATGAGCTAAGGAACGACTGAGAATCTACCTGCTAGGAGCACCAAGTTTTAGTATAGTCACAGCACATAAGCCCCTATTACCATTATTTAACAAAGCGAAAGCCAAGATGCCTCCGAAAAATCGAGAAGCGGGTGATAGAAATGCAAGATATAGATTATGAATTAGGTTACGAGCCAGGCAAAGATGAGGCAGACCCATTAGACTACCTCTCTAGACATCCATTCGTTGAGACAGGAAACGACAGCACGGAGAAGATTGTCAAGTGGGCAGTGGAAGAAGAACATGCTGTAGTCATCAAGAGAATCAGAGAAGAGACATTGAAGGATAAGACAATGCAGAAACTTTCGGCGAGGATAGTGAAAGGCGACTGGAAGACATATAAGCGAGAAAAAGACTTAGAGGCATTCGCACATGTGAAGCAGGATTGTCAATTGGAGAGGGATTGATATTCCGGGAACAAAGGATCATCCTACCTGAAAATCTACTAAGAAACGTTGCCAAGATAAGACACAAATTAGGACATCTGGGCAAGACCAAGACTAAACAAATGCTTCGTGAGAAATACTGGTTTCCTCACATGAACAGCATGATCGATACAATAATCGACTAATGCTACAACTGCTAACTAGCGACAAGAAGCAACAAACAGGAACCAATCAAAGTTACCAGCACCACAAGCAGACCATGGGACACCGTATTCATAGATCATGGGGGACCATACCCGGATGGACACTACAACTTAGTCATCGTTGACAAGAGAACAAGATACCCTGTAGTCGAATCAACATCAACCACAACTTCCAGGTAAACAAGGAAAAGCTCAAACAGGTGTTTGCAGATTATAGCGTACCAAGGAAAATAGAAAGTAACAACGGGCCACCGTTTAACTCGAAGGAATTTGAAAAGTTCGCAAACGAGGAAGGAGTCGATTCGACAACTTGTGGCCTATGGCTCACTCCTAAGACTAGTAGGTAAAATCATCTGGCATTAGTCAGATTAAAAGACTAACGTGTGCCCTTGAGCCTTAATGGTTCAATAAAGTGAAATGCAATTTAACAAGGCAAAAAAATACATCATTCAGTGGTGTAGCCAGAGAATGTATGATGCCCAGGCCTCGGAAGCACACTAATTAGGGGGGTCTGGGGGCATGCTCCACCGGATATATTCTGATTGACTTTAAATTGACATTGTCTGATTGAGTTCAAATTGTTTGTGACTGATTGAGAAAATTTAACAACCTGCTGATGAGAGAGCGGAAAGCTAGCTAGGTCACAAAATCAATGCAAAACGGGATAAGTTCTTATTGTCATCTCCAATTATTCAAAATTTACCATGTATTTTTTAGTTGAATAAGCCAAATACGTTTTGGGAAATGCCCGTGTTCAAGCTGATGCCTGGGTCTGGCTACGCCACTGACGTCATTGATCCAAAATGTATCACTATGTATCATCCTCCTGAAAGGAAATGGTAAAAATACTTAACTAATCCTTTTACTTCATTAGAATGTAACATAAAATGAACACTTTTTACCTGAAAAGTTTTTAAGATATGTTCACAAAGGGTAGACAAGTCAGACAAACCTTTCCTCAACATGTCTACAGCAAGCACTCCTATACAACAAAATTAATAGCAATTAAGAACTTGAAACAAAATTTGAAAGGTAGTACTGTGCTCAGATTCAAAGTCTTTAATTGGAAAGTTCAACTCAAGATATCAGAACATTTTACACATAATTTCATAATAATTGTTTTTGTGATGAAAGCTTATGGGAACAAATTGAATTTGTAGGACAGGCCAGGTTTTTAGGAGTACATGTAGTTTGCCATCTAGGACACTTTTATTTATTCACATGAATGCAGAGAACCGATGAAGTACAGAGATTGTTAAGTTGGGTGGTTTTGGACTGAACAATCTTGAGGATATAAAGTCATGGCCCTTCAGAAAATTTAACAATAAATACAGAAATTTCTGCCTGGATACATGTATTTCAGAACATTAACTCATGTTCTTTTTTCAATGTTTTTGGAAATGTTGTTTAAAAGTATACTGAGCAAATATATACTACTGTAGGCTTTAGCAATTGGCAGTAAACATTGATGTATTTGACCTGCAGTAACAACTGGTAGATGAGTAAAATGTTTTATACAGTATGTATTAGCAAAGCCAACTGATAACTGCTGGGAGATTTTTTGTACAAATGTTCAAAATGAGGAAGGAGGTACAGGAATGGAAGAGCACACGTCTTGAAGCCTTCTCTAGGACTGTGCCCAAAAAGGATTGGTTTGACTGTTCAAAAGCTTCATCTAAGTAGTCCAAAATGAATTTGGGTCAAGAGTAATGCAAAAGAAGTATGTTGTTAGGACTGTAGTAGGTGGGAGAGCTGAAAATTAACCAATTCTCCCCATTTGGTTTCTAGGTATGCCATGTGCAGTGGAGACATACTCCAAATCTTTGTGTAGTAAATGTACAAGAGTCAGTGGTGAAGCCAGACAAAAATGTTTGGGGGGCTTGTTGGGTGTACAAACTTTCAAAGGGAGGTGTCAGTTCTGATAATAGGCTAAAAGGAGTGTGTTTAAACAATTACTATGCCATGCAAGATCCTTGCTGTAAATGCAGGTCCAATCATAGTTATCTTCTTAAAGTGTAATGTTTGCTGGCTAAACACATTTCTGATCTTTCACTGATCAACAATACCCCAGAAGCAGCTGAATGTTAGGCCAGTTAGTCACCTTTGATGTCTACATTGCTGTTATTGCATGCCAATACAATATGACCAGAACTGTATCACAGAAATACCTCTTTCTGCAACTATATAGCCCACATGCCATCAAAGTTGACACAAGTTCAACTTCTTGACCTGGTGGAGATAATCGTTGCCAGCATATGAAAACTTAGTGCTTTGGTAACCAAACATTTGGGAGAGCAGATGCCCCCACTGTCTCCAAATGACAAAAGTGGAGTACCCTCCTTAATTACTGGATTTTGGGCCATATCCCTAAAGTATGAGTTTTATAGTAAATCCCAAGAAAAATGTCCAAAAAAGATATCATTAAGCCTCTCCACTTCAAAACTTGGCTGTGGGCCTGATAGCATTATATTATGACCCTTGACTTTGTCAATGAACAGGTAATTTCCTGCTGTAAAACAGACAATTTCCCAGACACAAAGAGTCTTTTTAAAAAGTCAACGTGTGCCTACTGTGTTCCTTGGTTCCTAAATCAACATGTTTGGTATGACTGCAAAATCAAAGTAAAATATACTGTATTTGGTACTATAGTAAACTAACCATTTGTTTGTATTCTCATGTTAATTTTATGCTCTGAAGGATGAGGAATACTGTATCCACAAAAACCAATGTCAGGACTACACAGAAAAATAAAATATGTAGTAATGAATTTCAGCTTTAGGCTAATGAAAACTATTCTGTCACGTTCTCTGATTAATTACATACATTAGACATTGAGCAAAGAATGAATTGTTTGATGTCACTCTGGTTCACAAACCTCCCCATTAATGAAAAATATTCTGTCATGTTCTCTGATTAATTATATTCATTAGATATGGAGCAAAGAATGAATTATTTGATGTCATGTGGTTCACAAACCTCCCCATAGCTTTGTCCCAATTAGGCCTTCATCTCACCATGTAAAGTCTTACAAATTCATGGTTTTAAATCCCAGTTGCAGGTCAATTGCAGATTTTCTCTGCATATACATGCCTGAGATTGTAATCATTATTGGCAAGTGAAAAAACTTGAAGCTGTCGATGAACTGGCTGGAACTGTAGTCCTTCTCTGCATCAATAATTTGATACACACCAAAAATGCAAGAGACAAATATTAAATACAACTTTTGTAAGCGATTTTTGTAAAACAGATTTTCCATCTGCTTTTTGATGGCTAAGTCATGTTAGATTTGTTCGGTTGTTGTTATCATAGTATTTTATTTTTTTGTCAGTATTGTTGAGAACTTAGATCTGATGATTAATGTATTGTGTTGCACTGCAATCCACTGTAACAGGGATGAAGTCATTGCAATTGCTATTGACTGTAAAACAAGGGACTAATTATGTCCATCTGTCCATCTTGAAAAGGTACAAAAACAATACATTTATCTGAAATCAGAGAATTAGGATTAGCCCAAAGAAGGAAATCTTTAAATATTTGCTGCTGTTTCATATTTGATATTCAATACATTCATATTCCATTTCTTTTGATATTCTTGGGAAGGATGAAGAGAAATCAGATTTACTCATCAACCTGCATGTATCAACCCACAAAAGTAAAACCTGTTTTATATTTAGTGCAGAAAAGCTGTAAAATGATCTTGTCACTATGGCAAAGTTAAGCATAGCAAATGGTCATGCTTTGCAAATTAGTAAATTTTAATGCAGAGCAACAGGTCTGCAACTCTAAAATTATTTAAAACATCCATATGTTAAAGCAATAATTTTGCTTCACTAACACACACACACCAAAGTTAATTTTAAATTTACATGGTATAACCTGTTGTTATGCAGTAAAATTTGTTAATTTGCATAGCATGACCAAGGCCATTCCATTTTATATCCACACCCCCTATGGAAGAAGTTTGAGGGAATCACTGAGCCATCATCTTTTGGACTTTGAATATTTTCCAATTGGGGAGTGGCAAAAATATGGCCGTTTTCTGAAGGGGGAACGGGGAAATGTGCTAATTTTTGAGGGAGTCATTATATCAAAATTTGTTGCGCTTTCTCTTAAGCCGTTAAGGGTAAATGTTGACTGACCTGTTCCATAGGGGGGTGCAGACATTAAATGGACTGACCCTGGTCAAAATCTGATGTACCCACAGCGGAGTTCGCTTACTTCTTAGCAATCATATAACGAAGAGCATTTCCTAAAGTGTGATCTTCTTCATGCAGCACAAATGTAATGCATGTTTCATCTTCTTCGGCGCCTGACGTTGGAATCTTTCAATTATTTGAAAAGGTTTCACGAAAAATATTAATCAAACAAAAAAACAATCATAAAAAATAGGCAATTTAGTGTCATTAACTGGTCCTTATAAATTCCAAATTACCACTTCTAACCGCCTTGGCTCACTTTCTGCCCCGCCGTCCGCCATATTTAAAATGAACTAACTTTCCTCCAATGGTTGACTTCCCTCACCATTCTCTCGGAGTACTATTTATCCCCAACAGTTCTTATCCGTCCTATTATTTACGGGATATCAAATTGCGGTCCCTATATGCCCCTATCAAATCAATTTCGTATGAAAGAAACACGATATAAACGCGAAGTGGACAAACGTTGATCTTGTTTTCCATAAATTTTTTGGTTGGATGCCTACAAAAAATTCCCATGCAACATTCACTGTAACACAAGACTTGTGAAGGTAGATTGATCTTGGCTGAGCGAATTTATATGTTAGCCCGTCTTTCTTCTTACACGTAAAGAGAGTTCCTTTAGGCTTTACTCCGCAGTTAGTCCATAGTCTACCAGGTAGGGATTCCAAAACAGCATTAATTATAATTTTCTATCAATAGTTTTTGAACGAACTCAAGCCAGCGAGGATTCGTTGTATATTTTTAGTCACCTTCTCCATTGCACCATCAGTGCTGTAATCGATAAAGCTTCGAAGAAAGTAATACCATTGTGGAATGTAGATGCACTGTCAGTTGTTTGTCAAAGTCGTGTCGTGATTCATTTTTGTTTGGTCATATGACCAAGTGAACCAAATTTGTAAACTGGGCAGAGAAGGTTAGGGAATACGTACTTCTAACTTTGTTGATCTTGATAAAATGACAAAGTTTTAACAAAAACACAGTGCGATTTATTGTACGAGAACTTCTACGATCTTTCTTACGTTATTCCAGTGCATGATTTTTAAATAGTTCAAGATGAACATTACAAATTCCGCTAATTGGCGTCAAACCCTTCTTTGTTTAGGCTGTATTGACAATATGCCGATATTTTACTCAGTTGTTGCACGAGGAACGACGGTGCTAGCGAAACATGCATTGTGTGCTGGAAACTTTGCTGAAGTCTCCAACCAGATTTTAGGAAAGATTCCTCCTGAAAATGCCAAGCTTACCTACACACAATCCAGGTAAATATGAAGGTAAAGTAATTACTTCAAGAATTAATGCTTTCTTTTTGCTCAGTTATAGTAACTCTTTCCCAGTATGATCAACCTTGTATTATTTTCAATCTTTGAAGTTTTGTATGGCGATAATTTGATTATCTTTATTTTAATTTGAGAAATCACATTTTATTTTATCTCTAAAACAAAAGACGTGTTTAAAGTTATTAGCAATAAAACGAAATATGGTTTTCCAACAAACTTAACATAGTTTGTATTATAATTCTACTTTGGCTAACTTCAGACAGTTTAGTTGTGATGAGGAGGAAGTCTGCCAGGAAAAGGTTATAACAAACTTTATTAAATGGTAGATTACGAAGAAGAGTTTCAGCCATGGCCACAATCTCAGCCAGGTTAGCTATAGTGATTTCAGCATAGGACAGGCCCTTGTAATTTTATCCTTGTTGGCAGGGCTTAAATTCCAGAACATCTCCTTTGTAGGTCATCTGGTAAAAGCAACTTTAATTCAGTGTGTGACCACAACTTGATAAAATCTCAAAGTAAATAATCCCTGCTCTTAGGGTGAATATTAGAACCCAGCTCAAAATTCTAATATTAATAGCCATGAAGGAATAAATCAAAACAAATAATGAACCTGTTAATTTACAAAAGCTTCACTAACAAAAGTGGAACAAGAGATGAAGGTGTGAACATTAATTAAGATAAGGTGTGAAGAACAGATCAGATGTTGTCATTAAGAGCAGCTTTAAATTTTGCAATAAGTAAACTCTCTCTAATAAGTAACTCAAAGGGTGAATTATAGAGGAGATAATCAAAAAGTCATCATAGGAGGTGGCATGAAGATCTAGTATAAGAGAGAGACTCTTAACTGTTCAGAAATGCACGTGTATAAAAGACTGCCAGTTTGCCCTGCTTTTTAAATTTGATTTTATAACTTATATTTTTATTATTTTGAATTGTGCATCCTAAGACTACAATTTCCACCTGGTAAATCCCTACTCTGCAGCATATCTTTGATCAATTATTGAAGTATGCCCTTTCACCTTTGAGTTTGCATTCATACACTTTTGCTAGTTTCAAAACAAATCCCAGCATATTTTAGCAAAGAAATCAAAATGTGAACTACCTTTGCCTTTTAAAAAAAACTGAATTAATTATCTGATATTTATTTTATTCATTACCTAAAATTTTAAATTTATATAAAAGCTTCAGATATTTTGGTGCTGTACACATTTAAAAACATGTGTTCAGTTGAACTATTTTTTTTCAATTGTTTGGTGACAAATAATTTAAAAATCTGGATGCCAAACATTTGGTTGAAAACTCCAGCTCTGGAAATTTAACAAATCAGTAATATGTTATTAAGTAAGTTACCATACAGCTAATATTCATACTGTATCTAATTAACAATCTCATGAGCTCAAAATTTTTGGAGGTGACTGAACACAAGAGCAAAACCAGTAAGTGAAATGTTATCATACAGAGATGGAAGGTAAATACTTTTAAGTGCTTTTGTTAAAACTTAATATTAGTTAGTTTTTTAAATTTAAAAATAAAAGTTAATATAGATATACAGTAAGCATTGTTCTTGGCTCAAAAAAAAACAGAACTTCGTTGCATTATTTATTATTGGCCACTACAAATAATACTTGATATTATATACTTGATATCTGTTGACAGTAAGATTATATTGAGTAGCATGGCCAATCAGAATGCAGCATTGGCTTATTCTTTTATGAATATACAGCTTGTTGTCAAGCTTAGTAGCTTGTCACATAGGTTTATAACATTGTAGTCAATGTTTGTTGTAGGTAATAAATAAATATAGATGTTTAACACCCTATTTATCAGAATTAATTTATTAATCAATTGGTTGGGGATTAATCTGTCTTAGTTTCATGTTTACACGCTATTCAAATGTGGCCATCTTTTATCTAGTTACCTTTTTCACTATATCTGTGAAGAAAGAGTAATTTACCTGTGTATAACAGATGATGTAAGTTGCAGGATATTTATTTACTTTTATATTATGTCATATTTAAAAAACAAGCGGGAATGTTTTATTGGATATAAAAATGAACCCCTGGACAGGCTAATTCACAAAGAAAGTTTGAAAATTAATTTTTTGCAAGCTGAGAAAATTTCATAAGAAAAACAAATGTTTCTTTATCACATATAAAGATTCATCACAATTATGATTTTTGTTTGCATTTTTCTCATGGGTTTTTAATGAGTTTTGCATGTACATTTTAGAAAACCAACATGATAATAAAAATTTAGTTCATTTTGTAGATGACTGCAATTACCTGTAGCACTATCAATCTCAGATACATCTAGTTTAGGACACTTTGATAATTCTATTTGAGAATCATCCTCAGGGTAACATGAAACAAGTTTTCATCCTCAGGGTAATATGAAACGATTTTAATATGAAATCTACCGTTTCATATTACACTTTGGCAAGGTGGTCTTAAATTGATCCAAGATTGATCTAAACTGGTCTGATTTTTCTTGAACACAAATGCAACTAAAATCAGCCTTCAACTTTGTTGTAGCATGTTTGGTGCATTTTGGCAATAGTTTACTCCTTCTGTATGTTGCATGCTACAATTCTGTATTTACAAATTGAATATCACAGAGAGATAAAATATGGAGTCTGGCAAGGAAACTTTGGGTAACAATTTACCACAGTGTATATTTAACTGTGATGTACAGATGTCCAACATGTTACAAAATTACAAATGTGCATGCTTAAGACTATAAATTCAGAAAACTTCTCTGGTTCGTTGATTGAAATTAAACTTATGACCAACTGCTTGCTCAGTGTTGAGATACTCTGTCTATCTACATGGACTCAGATACAGTTGTTCAAAATATGGTAAGGACTTATCCAGAGTTTAAGGTTTTCTCTCTTGTTGCAGCAATATTTCAGTCCCCAGACCCTCTTATATGTACTGCCAAGATCCGAGGTCCCAATTTCACGTACAGGTACACGAGCTAGCCTTGCTGCAGGAAGCGTCCCCACCAAACACGTTTTTGGTTTAGGAGACTTGACCACTCACAAAGCTGTTTAAATTGTTTGCTAAACTTCAAAGATAAAGATGTTCTAGATAGGTACAAGAACAGTAGAGGTACCGACATTGAAATAGACTTCTGGAGTCGGTTGTACAAAGGCTAGATGACTTATCCACTGCGTTGTTGACCGGCTGGGAAAGATTCCATTGAAGGAACAGCAGCTTTCGAGAACACAACACTTTATTCTCAACGCACATGCAGCCATCTTCGTTTTTCACACACAATACGGCCCATGCGGAATACCGCTGACCCCTATGATACAACGACAGAATTATCTCCTATCAACAGCGTAAACACTTGTACTTACTGGACGCGCAATGCGACGCCGTAACCGTACGCCGTAACGATTGAAAATTAGCTCCATATTGTTTTAATGATGTCGTTCACATTGGCGTTCAGTTAAAATAACACAGTGCTATTTCCACTCGTTACGGCGTCACATTACGCGTCCAAGCCTTAGGAGCGAGTGTATAAGTAGAGGCTGAGTAGCTCAGTCATTTGATTTTCAAAATACGGCAAAAATCTTACTGGTAGGCGTTTGATTTTGTATTCATTTGCTTTTTCTGCTATGAATGACAGTAAACTAGAAAAAAGGTTAAACTATATATGGCTTATATTTGAAGTTTACTTTTTTTCACCAAGTGAATACTTTTCTACTAAGTTCTTTTGCCTCTAATCTGACTTTTGGACGATAACTAAAGAATCTAAATCTTTGGTTTTAACGTCATATTTCGAGTCATGTTTACCGCTGTGTTACACTAGAATGCATTCTAATGGCGGTGTCCTCTCATGCGCTTGCTCCGTGTTTAAGTCGAAACGAGTGAACAGCGCATACATTGAACTGCTAAACTTAAATTTTATCGTTATGTAAATTGTTCATTTCAAACCATGTGCTGTTTTGAATCTTTATTATCTAATTATTACGCTTTGGTGCGTATCTGAATATCATTAAATTTCAAACGAACAGTTCTGCTGTGTCACATAAGATGTGAAACGGGTAAACAAACGTTGAGGCTAAAGAGGTCTATTGAGAGATGCTCACCGGATAGTTCTACAGACCCCTTGCAATTCTTCCCCTGTGTATGGAAAAATGCACATAAACAAAAGAATTTCGATAAGGTATTCCATCTGTTGAACGTCAGAACTTCGAAGCTGTAATCCAGATGGGTCGGTTTGACATCACATGTGAGGGATTTTTTCGGCTGATGAAGTTTAAGTTTGGTTGTTAAAATGATGAAGAATGCTTTTCATTTGCCAGGAGCTTATCCCGCCAGATAACCTCCTCAGGGTTTGAACAACCAACTTCTGGTTGATCATATCTTCTGCAGTGACCTGGCTGACCCGTGTATTACTGCGAAGGACAACTTTGGGTAACTTTGTGTCTTTCCTGCTGCCAAACGAAACCAATTTTCCTTTTTGATCTCACCTTGATTGCATTTTATAGCCATGGTAAGATCTTGATTCAGCAGGGCAGCTCGGTTGCCGGGCCAGCTAGCTGCCATGTAATTAGGGTCTAGGAGTCTCTGGTATTACTAGACGTACAATGCGTGCTTGGTCATGTGACAGGACGGAATGACAAAACTAAGGATCAGCTGTTGAAATTTTTTCTGTGAGGTGCCAAGAATACAAGGTTCAAATCTATTTTTTCGAAACGGGAAATCAACCAAAAAAGAAAAACTATCGACAGTAGTTTCCCGAGAGAACTGCGTGGTTTTCTATGAATTTTTGTATATTTTCTTTTTTTTTATTCGTAAGTATACCAGGAATCTCCTGGTGGTTCAAATCCACTTCGAAAACCAGAGTAGTAGCCTTCATTCCCGCAATCTACAAATAACGAAGATAGATTCAAAATTTCTGACTTTTTATTTCCGAATGACATTTCTCGAATTTCTCTATTCTCCTATGGCTGTTAATTCTCATGATAACCCACAGAAGCGTCACCGCGGAAATACGTTTTTTTATAACTCGATTGTTACTATGATGGTCAACGGTTTTACCATACAAAGTACAAAATTCCAGCAAACTCAAAATGGTTTCCACTTAAATCGAGTCGATTGTTTGACTGAATTTAAGCTCAAAACTTAAAGCCTCTGGGCAAGACTTAGTTTTGAAATTTCACAAAAGACTCTAATGATATTAAACCCCTTACGTATGTCGTGTCATAATAAAAAGAAGATTGCTCATGAGGTCGAACGGACAACTTGACCCGCGGTAATGAAACATTAACTTAGCTGAAGTCAGCCATTTGACACCGTGTGCAGCCTCATTTTTTCTTTTGGCATGTATGTTATGGTTTTCAAGTATGTTGTCAGTGAAATTCAAGGTTCACTTTCCAGTGCGTGCTCCAACTTTTGGGCTCAAACTTAATCGACTCGATTCATGAGGAAGCCATTATGAAATTAACGGTGTTTTGTAGTTTCTAGTAGTAAAACCGCTGACTAGAGTAGTCTGTGTATCGAGCCCTGAAAAATGTATTTTCACGATTCAACGGAAGTATGCATGATGAATAACGGGATTATGCATGTAATCAATAGTTTGCATGAGTGTTTACAGCGCAGTTGTTGATTACGATCGCGATGGAGTGTTGAGACTGTACGTGACAATGGCTTATGATTGCGATCACAGTCGTGGTATTTTTACTACCTATAAATGAAGTAATACATTTGCCTTTGACGCGTATGTTTAATCGCGTTCCTAAGGATTTATGACAGCCGTGAGAACGTGTGCGTGCCTTGTTGAGCAGCCAGTTAAGAGCTCTCTGTGGTGAAGATTTAGTTCGTTACTGAACTGAACTGAACTGAACTGAATATTCCAAGGGGGCATTTCCTATGTTGCAGGGTTATGTTAACGACAGCGATAATTTTAATGAAAGAAATTTCACCTTGCCTAACAATTATTGAAAGATCTGACAATAAACGAGAGAAAAGGAGAGAACTCACTTAATCTGTTCTTACGTGTTCTGGCGACGTTTCGGACGAACATGAAGACTAGCACGCCGTCCAAAATGTTCTTCATGTTACGTGTTCTGGCGACGTTTCAGACGAACATAAAGACGGACACGCTATCCAAAATGTTGTCGAAATGACGGAATTGTCGCAGTACAAGTTAAGTTGTTTGTTTTTCTTAATTCAAGTATGCTCTCCCCTTTTCTGTCGTAGGCTGTCACATATAGTTCTTTTGAAAACGTAGCAGCATCTTCGTTATATTCTCATCGAAAAATTCCATACGCTACGTGCGATAGCTTCTGCTATTATAATACCGTTGTTGTTGAACGCAAAATAGTACTTGATATCCAAGCAATTTATCAGGCCAAACCAAATGAACCTACACTATTTTTCTAAATGCTCAACGTAAAAAAGCCAGAATGGCCGGAAATATGTAAAATGAACAAAATGTATGGTAACCCGATGTGGCGTTTTGTATTCGAAAACTCGTCAGCAATTCATGAGGAAAATTCAAAAGAAATTAAGGTTTAATCAATGTCTGTATACCCCGATACAGAACTGATTAAATAAACATCAGTATCTGTATCACATTTACAGACACTAGTGTCTTTATCAACAAGTTTTGCATCGGCTTTCGCACACTCAAATTGAAATTTTACGGTAATATATAACTTGTTCTAAATTTTCTTTCTACTAAATATTAATCTGTAGTGTAGTAATAATGGACGTTTTATAAGTAGCTTACCAAATTCGTGTCCGTTCTGTATTTGGCTATAAAGACACTCGGCTTCACCTCATGTCTGCATATCCCAATATGAAACGGCTACTCATTTTGTAAACATTACTAATTATTAGAAGCAACGAGCCATCTACTGGTTGCAACAATGCTTGATACTAAAGATTTGATGGATATCCGTGGTCAGAAATACTGAGTATCAGTGTGTTTTCTTGTAGAATTTCGAACGGTCGAAAGCCTTCCTGTTTTTGACAGAAATAAAGAAAAAGTAAGAAGATATCTTGATTCACCATAATCAGAAATGAAAACTTAATAATTACGTATCATGATAATTATAATTATTATTAAGCCGTTCAACGCTAAACCTTATATTGTTCGCTATAACTGAGTTCCAGTCCAACAATGGGTATTAGGGGTTAGGGTTACAGGGGCGGAGGAAGATCGAAATGATTGGAGGGGTCCGCCCGATTACCTTTCGCGAAAGATGGGAGGCGAGTAGAAATTTTTTTGGTTTGGGATGTTCTGAAATGTATTCTGTTGGATTTTCAGGGTAAAATCGACAGGAAAAAAATTGGTGGAAAAAATAAAATTCTGGGAACATCCAATGCTTGCATAATATTCCAATACTATAGGATATATATATTTTTAGCAGATCGAAATTAGGGAAATTCCAACCTCGTTGCACTTGGAAACTGCAATTAACGTGGAAGTGTTAACCTTAGCATGCACTCTGCTGTAAGAACAAAGTAATCGAAAGGGCCCACGCCCCACTTTCTTCGCTCCGGCGTTAGAGTTAGGGTTAGGGTTAGGGTAAGGGTTGTGATATTGGTTATGATTTTGGACGTGATTTTCGTTCGGTTTTACGTTCGGGTCGGGTTGGAGTTCGGGTTGGAGTTCAGATTGGAGTTCGCGCTGGAGTTAGCGTTATTGCTTGAATTCAGGTTAGGGTTATTGCGGTTAGATTCGAGTTGAATCGGTTGAAACGACAGGATTTTTCTGCTTTCAGTTACGGCAGTTTTTCATCGTTTTGCCAGTTTGGCTTAAATCACATCACTGTTGGCAATATTTTTTAAGATTTCAAAGAACTTATCAAGGACGTGCTCAAACTGCTCTTCCCTTTGCGATGAACAGCGAATTTTCGAGAGTTTTGGCCTCAGAAATGGTAAGCCTTATGAATGTCAGATCTCTTTTTCTTAAAGTATAAATAATAAACAGCAACAGCTAAGTTGAAACTCAAATAAGCAAACTCCAGAAAACCTAAGATTTTGGCTGGTTAAAAGCAAAAAGGGTCCAAAAAACTTGTTTTGACGTTAGATCGTATTAGAAACGTAAGGATACGTCGTGTTGTAAAAGAAGAGACAAAGGATGTTACTTACCCTTTTCCATTTGACGAATGATGTCAGGAATTCATCTGACAGACAGTGCCTCAGTTTGGCTGCCGTTTGAAATTTTTCAAGAAACGAAAATTCCGCCTTTTAATATAGTTGCCAAACTAGCCACAAGATTGTATGGGAAAATTTTTTTTCTGCAGCTTTACCAGTAATCTGCGATACCATCGAACACGCTGTCTGAAGGCACTACATTTCACAAATAGCTTCTTTCCTTTCGCTACAACTAGGCAAACTTTCTTCCTTCTTTCCGCTACAAATAGGCAAACTTTCTTTCAAACTTCTTTACTTTTACTGCAAACTTAACACAAATAGCTTCTTTCCTTTCGAAGTTATGTCTATGCTTTTCAGTTTCTTTCTTTTTTCCCCATATTGTCTTGGTTGTGACGTCATTCGTGCAAAGAATTTTTCACCCTTGGTTTAATATCCCTCCAAAGATTTGATTTCTAAGAAATTTAATTCTACACCAGTGCACTTCAATGACTGTCATAATTCTGATAATTTCAAGTTATTGCCTAACACATTCCAAGTCCTCGCGACAAGAGGCCATTCTACCGGCGCAATATCTCTGCTTCCCACCATACTTTTTAGTGTGTGCTTCCCACCATACTTTTAACTCCTTCCTGACCGTAGTGGTCCTCAGCGACCTCTGGAGACTTTAGTATTTTGCTCTGGCTAGCGCCAGAGGATTTTACTCGTCAAGGGGAAAGTCCTGGGGCAGGAAAGGGTTAAGCTATAGATTTGTGTTCTTTCACACGCCATGAAAAGGACTTTTTATTGCTACACTTTTGTTATTAGAAAAGATACTCTGAGGATACTCAGCCCAATGACCACATTGTTCGGGTGCAAGGTGAAATTGAAGAACTTAAAGGAATCATGGTGAAGAATATAGGTACTGCGAACTGGAAACTTTTCATTTATAATCTGTTCTATAATCTGTGTAGTATTCTAAGTAATTAGAGTTTTATAATTTTTCCCGAATAACAGTGCGCACATCAATAATGAACTTCTTTGCTTGTTCGTCATCTTATTTTTGAGTGAAAATCTACAGTGATTACTAACTGATGATTACTAACCGATGATTTCTGACCAATGATTACTGACCTAACTCAATGAACTTGAGTTCAATATACGGCTCGACGTTTTTTGAACACTCCTACATGACCTCGGGTTACGTGTGATCGAAAGTGTGCGAGTATTCGAACTTTCAGCGTTTAAAAGCCATAATAGGTCATGATACATTGCAAAAGACTCGGGCAGTGTCGTAATTTATTGCCAAGGCCCGAGGAATATTGCCATTGCAAATTGTAATCATATTGTAAACAGTTTAAGTTCACAAACAGATAAGACAGTGTCGAGTGCTACTCTTGTTAAGAATGTAAAGCTCCAGACAAGTTATCTATGAAAATATATGGGGCAACACTCAAAGTGTTATTGTTGTTGAGACAAAGTATAACCATATTGCTGTTGATTTTGTTTCGGTTTTTGCTCGATCATAATCTCGTTCCCAGGGCCTTCATTCCATAACATGTCGCTCTAATGATCGATAAAGCCTACCACGAGTACAGCATAAATTGGTAACTAAAATGTAACATGGAGTAGAGAGTAAAGTCTATCACTTCGCACTTTACCACTCGATATTCAGCAGGACTCGAGTACTCGGCAGGTTAAACCTTCGAATGCTCTGTACGTCCATGAACTTAGATAATTCAAGGAAAAAAACCGTATACTCGGTACACGAACATCGGCACTTGTGCCAGTATAAAGTCTACCATGTATAAAATAGTATAAATAATATATATCTATGTAATATAAAATCTACCATGGCTTCTTAGATAGAAAAATCTATCCATTGCGTATATTGTCCATTCTGTTGTTCAAAATCGTTTTAATGTTTGTATTTTTTGGTTTACTTTAGACACCATATCCCAACGAGGAGAACGGCTTGAACTGCTGGTTGACCGTTCAAGAGATCTGAACACTGCCGTAAGTTGATTTTTAGCTAATTTTTTATTTACAGTATTAAACCAAACTACACATAACTCGATATGTTTGGCAGTTTAGTGTAAAGTTTGTGTATGAAAGGTATCGACCGCTGACGGGATCGAACCTGTTGCCTTCTGGAGCCAGTTGTTGTTCAAAGCCCTGAAAGGTAACGCTCGGAGTGCAATGGACGATCGACGCGGTGAAAAATCCCAGTTTAAATATTATCTTCTGGGCTGAGTTGTTCAAAAGGCGATTAGCTTAATCTAGCATTAGTGAAAACTTTGGGGATGAAATACTGCTAATTTAGGAATGAATGCTTAAAGCTTTCTGTTCGTATATCATGTAAGTTTAGAAAAGTTTTATCCTAGAAAGTTTTCACCACAGTTATGAAACAGAACATGTCCAATAATGGACCCGATTAAATTTTAACCTAGAGCTAGCGGTAATCGTCCTTTGAGCAACCGGACCCAGAATGGGATGATAGCCACTCGATACTGCTATTCGGCTGATAAAATTTGAGTCTGGTTGTTCAAAGAGTTGATGCGTTGGTCAGTCCTCTCAGTCTTTTAACTACCAAACCCTGATGCCCGACAAGAAACTCGTTAGAGTATTGGTGTCCGAGGATTTTGGGTTACTACATTTATCATGTGTACGGTGTAATTCTTTCCATTATGTACATGGTAAGTTCTACGATTTTAATTGCAGTCGTGTTGACCGCAATATTACGTCCGACCGCTTTAATCGAAATAGCCACCAAAACGGTTCATCGGTTTCAAAAGTCTAATTTATCTTGTGTCGAATCTAAAACGCGTCGTTTAGACAAATTAAAACAGGTCTTATAAGCTTTTTCAACTTATTTCGGTCAACTTTCAACTTAAGCCAGGCATTAGAGATACATACAAAACATATTTACAAAACAAATTTTAAGGGCTGAATACTACAATTACCAGACCCCGGCCGAAAGTAACTTATCTCTTTTAAGAGACCGGTTATTATATATGGACGGGGTGGGGGATGAAGAGAAAATACTGTGAAGCTCAGAAAAATTTTAACCCAAACATTTTTAAAATAAAAAATTCTTCAACCAAACCAATAGAAGGCCGGAAAAAAAAATCTTCCCAACCCTACACCTGTATTATTAAGGTCACATGTAAACCCTTTTACTACTATGGTAACCTTTCACTAATTTAACACCCCTGGCTAACACTAGATGATTCAAATGTTCAAGGAGAAATCTCTAGCAGACAAAATGTAGATCAATAACCAAATTGAAGTTTTTACAATTTTACAGTGTACAGTAATATAAATATATTGAATACTATAATACTTACTATACTTACTGCAATACTTAATACTATAATACTAACTACACTTACTATGATTAGTTATTGAATTCTGTTTTTAAACATTTTTGTTCAAGTAATATTATAACGAAAACAAAAAAAATTGTTCCCAAAGAATTATAGACACACTTGTGGGAGCTGGAAAGAACATGAAATGAAACCCGGTTGTTTTGTCACACTCTCACCAGAATTTCATTAACTCTATGGATACACGCCAAATGTTTTCTGTATATTATACAGGATAAACCCAACTTTGATCCAAAGACCATTTGTACGGGGCTGAATCAAGAAAGTGAAAAATTCGAAATGGCATGAACAAATGACCTCTGTAAATGCCAGAAAAATGTCGATAATGTAAGTTAGTCCTAGAACAAATTGTAATTATTCGGGTTCCTGGACTAGAACATATTTAATGTGTAAGTTCCATGGACTTTTTCTGAATTGCTGGTTAAGGGACTGGGTTCAATTAAAACTACGAAAAATACTGCTGATTTTTTCGATAACCACGACCATTTGACCCCACCATTTTGAATTTTTCTGGTACCTCTCCATTGAAATAGTGATGCCAAGAAAAAGACGGACAAAGGAGAGTTTTTGGCCGACAGCTTCACTCCCATATGTTGTCGTTTGGGCCACAGATAGGCGTTGGTCAAGGTTAATCAGAAATTAAAATAACTGCGTCGGAGGCGGAAGTGACGGCCACAAGGCACCTAAGTCCATCATTTTTGGCTCCACTTTTTGGTCATGGGATGACGTCAGCTTTCCAGTTATTGTTGAGTTCAGCTATTGATAATGAGTCAGTTCGTATCCACCGTCTTCAAAGCCAGTGTGAGTTCTTGTACCGGTAGTTTGGTAGTTTAACCTACCACTGGTTGCTAGTCGGATTAAAAATGATTGTTGACGACCGCGTCGTATTTCTATAGTCGAAATTGATCCAAACAAATTTAAGTGAGACAGTTCTATGCATTGTTTTTAGTCTCTGACGTTTAAGAAGTCAAGTAAAACCTTAGCTCGTGTTATGTGGTGGAAAAATGCGAAAATGATCATAATCTTAGCCGTGGTTATAATAGTAAGTATATTGTGTGTCAACGTGTTATATTTTGTACACTAAGGTGTCCAAGCTTGTTGGGAAGGTTAAACTTACTAAAGGTCACCCTTATCCAGTTGCGTATGAATGACGAAGTCTCCAACGTAACCAAGAACGAGGAAATCGCGCTTGATTGACTGGTTTCATTTGCACCTACAAAATTATAATATACACCTTTTTGTCTTTGTTAATTATCTTGTATTACTATGATTTAGTTACTAGAACATTTGTAAAACCCTTTATTATTTAGACATGGTTTTACGCTCTGATTATTCACCTGGCTGCGTTGGGAAATTGTTCACATACTTAATTGTACATTTTTTTCCATCCATTGAAGAGGGGAGTTGCCTTCATTGCCCCCTTTCCCTAGTTGACGGCACTACTGAGTGAAGTTTTGTTATATATTTATTTACTCTTCTAAATAAATTCGTTCAATTAAATTTAAGTTCAGATTCGTTTATTTCGAATCACATTATCAACCTGTTTTTTATGGGATATCAAAACGTTACGCGAGTGTAGTTAAGGAAAGTAATAAATTAGCGATATTATAAAAACTAGTATGTCAACCAGTATTAACTGTAATAACATAAAAACCTTGACAGATAGAATTAATCTGTATAAATATAAAATCTAGTTTAATCTTAAAAGTAATGAAGATCATAAAAATTATAAAATTATTTAATTTCGTAATATTAGTTGTTCAGTAATTCCACATTAAAAGTTGATAATTTTCGAAAGATTACTTTATAGTTTCAGTGTTTGATTGTAGTTGTTAATAAGGTGTGCATATTATTGCTTTCTACTCTCCACTTTCTACCCTCGTTTTGTATGCTAAAATTTTGTTTACTCATGTATTCTTATTTACTCATGACACAGATCAGGACAGCAGCATAAACACACTTACGTAATGGTGAAATTTCGTTTGGGTGGTAGAATTTAGTATGTAAATATGCAGAAAAACGTTCTTGGAGCTGAGTGATTGCAGTTATTCTAATAAGAAAAGAAGCTTAAGAAGCTTAGAAGATGAAGAGTAAAAAAGAAGATGAAGTTTTTTATCTTCTAAACTTCCAATAGTTTATTTCAGGACTTTTCCAGTATAACCATTCATCATGGTTAATACGCTTTTCCAAGCTTTATTTAAATTAGTAACCAGGACCAAATCGCTACCATTTAGAGAAAAAAATCCGTAATTGTAACAAAAAGAAATGTATACCCGCTGTGTCAATATTTTCAAATATTCAGTAAAGTAGATGTTTGAAAATTGAAGCCTATAAAATTCCTGAAATGACAAAACAATTTTCGGGGGGGGGACACAATACTAGAATCATGAGCCCAACACGGGCATCCATGGCATATTATTACAAACCAATTTTTAAGAGTAATCTAATATTTGCTATGTTTTGCTTTTAGCTTGTTCTGTACTTCATCATTTCAGCGGCCTGTGGTGGACTCGACTGGAAAAAATGCACATAAACGTTAATAACTTTGACAAACTCATTAAGAAAATTAGGCTATAACAAAGTAAAAGAGTTTGTGCATTTAATGGTTACTGAGATAAATGAACATCAGAACATTTGAACCAATTTGAAGTTTTGGAATTTGCAGCAAACTTAACGAATTTTTTGTTCATACTGATTTTCATAAAGTGTGGTGGTCAAAGCATTCGACATGTAAAAATAGGCTTGGTTTACAGGTAGTTTTACCTGACACAAAATACCATGAAATTTGTTTTGTTTGAAATGTTGAAAATGTACTAAGTTTACCCAGCTGTTAAAGTGCGTCTCATGCAATGAGCTCTTGCATCATTTCTAACTTGCGATAAATCACATCTGACGTCGTCAAAAAAATAATGATTTTATGTATATTTTGTTGGCAATACCATTCGTTTAAGGAAGCTAATTACATTTGACTTTTACTTTATTACCACAATGGAATATCTTGGGATATTGAATATCGAACATTTCCCTCAGATGCGTAAAGTAATTCAAGTCCGGTTGTGCGAAACAAGGATGGCTTATCTGACGGATATGTCCTCGCTAGTTACCGACGCGATTCATATTTCAAACAAGCGAGCATAAATTTTACCCGACGTATCACGAATATTCCACACGCTCTAAAAATTTATTCGACATCAGTTGTGTAAAAATTGTAACCACCGGCTTAGAACCCATGAAAATGCATTAACTCGAGATGTTCTTTTTTCTAGCTATTTAAACATTTCTTATGAAAGCAAGTCTTGGGTGGCTTTAATTTTGTTAAAAACCACGTTTGTGGAGAGCTAATAACGGGTTAGATAAAAGTACATTAGGTTTTTAGTGGCATTCTTGGATGGCAAATTCATCTCACCCAATACTACGGCCAGAAACAGAATGTAATTTCCCATGCTATCAAATATGCGTCAGTCCACGTTCAATGGGGTTTGAGTGTAACAGACAGTTTTAGATTCAAGACGGCGGCGGGACGGTGACGGCAAAGAGGACGGCAAACACTTGCGTGTCTTCTGGTTTTCAAGATGGTGTGGCGGTAACGTGAGCAAGAGACGTCTTGACTGACAAAGTTGCTGCTGAAACGCCAAATCGCGTCAGTGAAAGCATCTTTTTTTGTTATTGTGCTTGTTTTCCGTACTTCTGAGGAAGCAAAGGAACGTCAACATTTTGAAAGACTAAAAAAAATCTCACTGCTCTCTCACAGATAAAGTTTTAACGCAAATCGAAAACATCGCTCGCTTCGACTCCTTGCATTTTGAATCTGACTTACATGTTCAGATAAGTTATGTTCATGTTTTATCTTGGTTCATGGTTCATCTTTTTGGAAAAAAATTCCGTCCGTTCGACGTACATACTTCTCGAAATGAAGAACTAGAAAGCAAGTGGGCAACAGACAACCTAACCAGCCGTCCTGAGCAATCTAAATCACATAAAAACAATCGAACGTCCAGAGGACGTCATTGGTTCAATCCTCACGCTTTCAGACTAATGTCAACTTTGAAACAGAATGTAATTTCTCACGGATGGAGGCCTTAATTCTGGTCACGTCACTGCGTACTAATTTGACTCATTTCTGTTAGCCAACTCAAGTTTTGAAAATTTTAACCCCAGAATTTTACTCAAATTACCGTCCTGAATGAGTTCCTGGGTTCGTAGAAGACTAATTTGCTAATCCTAGTCCTCTCAGGAGACATACGGACAGATTTGGCGCGCAATATGAAATTGCATTTTGTCCGTTCCCCCTGGGTGAACTGGAACTATCCGTTATACACTAGGAGCTGGGTGTTAGGAAAGTGGTCTATTCCATACTTACTATTATCAGAAAACTGAGATTACATGACATGTACGTGCAAATGGCATGCAATCCACCTTACAGTTCTATGGACCTAATTCAACGTGTCCCTTTTCAGGTCATTTGAGCATATCTTTGTTTCTTTTTACTCATGAGGGGAAAAAACACCATATTTCTGCCTTGAACAAAGGATATGTTTACACACGCAACCTCAAATGAGATACATTGAACAAGGTCCATTCGGTGGATGAAGTTCAGCTATTCAAAGCGTGGCTAGCGATGTCCATTCGCTTGGACATAGCAGCTGGATAAGCTATCCAAGCTTCGTACAATCGGCCACCGGTCGACAAAACTACTGTTCATTTGCTCTTGTGATGCAATTCTATCCAAGTCTGTAAGATCACAGTTGTAATCATTTTTGTAGGCAGGAAATATAGAAACAGGTCTAATGGGATAGCAGTGGCTAGTTAACAGCTTAGCTTATTTAATATTAAAAAGAAAGTTCAGTTCGACATGATTTTTCAATACCCATAGAGTAAATTATATGGCTCGCCCGAAGTTCTTTGCAGCACATCCTATAGTTTTTGCATTGTAAATTTATATATTTAGTAAAAAACTTTAAATAAACCTTCATAAATAGCATACTAATCCCGATGTTGGAAAATTTTTACTTGTCCCTGTCACTTTTTATTCGTGTTACCATTTATTTAGCAATACATCCATTGAGCAGTATATCGGATAAACTGTCGTTTAGTTTTTCTAATAATTTATCAGGGCTGTCGCAGTTTTTGGCCCTACGGCAATCTATTTGCCCTTGCGCGGCAGAATGGGTCGGAAGCGGCTTAAGATTTGTTCCTGGAGGTTTATCCCGGTAAATGAAGCGACTAAATGCAAGTTTGAATTCGTTTTGAGGGACTCCCTACAGTCCTCACTTTTGCGCCCACGGTCATGTTTCATGGTTTTTACTGTCCAGCGCCATAGGACAGTTGGTTCCTGGTTCGCGAACAAAAAAGTTTTTGATTTCGTTTACGATCAGCTAGTACCAGGGTCTTAGCTACGACGACTGTGGAGCATTTCAAAGTTGTTTTCCTTAAAAATATTTACCCCAGGTTGAACTACTTGAAAACTACAGTAAGCTTCGTTACTGCAACCGCTGTTCCAACCAAAGCCAGCCCTAAACGACTGGCACAGACAACGTAAAGCACATAAACATAAGAGCGCTCTGGCCGCAGCTCGACCTTTGAGTCCAACTTGTCAGGTTGCTGCTTTCATGTATTTTTAGATAGCATATTAGATTACAGAGATATGATGTAAACATACCTCAAGAACGATGGTTATTTTGTAAAAGAAACCGAAGATGGGTTTTGTGTCTCTGACCTCTAAAAAAAGTACGAATAACATTTGCGCTATGCCTCGTGTTTTAACTGGTATTTTCCGGTTGAAGTGATGTCATGGATGTGGCCATCACCGTTCAGAGGCAATTTTCTATTCGTTGTTGTCGTAAATGTTTCATCCACGCAGATACGCCCTCATTTAAATACTCGACTACAGGGTGTATCAAAAAAAGCGGAGTCCTCCAATCAGACGTAAATTTCAAGACAAATATGGCCGTTATAGGTGTTT
>JBAHVQ010000127.1:331906-342205 GCA_036872915.1 Nanipora kamurai
GCTTTACATAAACATTGTCTTGTTAAAAACCAATTTGTAATCAGATAATTGACTGAGAAATTTCTGAAAAACTGTTTGATGAAAACGGAAAAACGTGTTAAAAACAATCAGAGACAACAAATTGTTCATCAGCATTGTTATAATAATGTAAATAGAGGTATACAAGGGTGAAATTGGTGTATTTATACTTGATCCCGAAAATTTGAAACCCCGCTAATTCGAAGTATTTTTAGTTTCCCTTGAGACTTCGAATTATCGGGGTTCAACTGTACCTGTAAATCTTTTTTGACTATTTGGCAGCGAAACAACATTGACCGGTCACTGCTCGTGGCAAAACCATCATTTGCAGGCAGTTATCTACATGTGATAAAAGATCTCTCAGCTGAGACAATAGAAAAATAAACCAAATAATAAGCAAAAAATGTTTTATCACATGCCACCCGGGAGTCTATCCGCAAGTAACTTTTTTGTTTTTACCCGGGAGACAAGGACGCAAAGCCACACAGGAGACTGGAACGACAAATATAATTGGATGCTGAAAGAATTAGTGTTGAATTTTTTTGTCGGTAGCAGTGGCATTACCACCAACACAAAACTTGGTTCTTCTATGAATGGGCTCGAAAGTATCTGGTCTTTATCGAAAGGTATGGGATGGTTGGGGAGAAGATGATACAGACAATAATGCGTTGAACGAGAAAGAGTGTTGTCTTTTGAAATGTCGGCAATCAATATTTATTTTAAAACGAGTTAGGTGAGTAGATGTTTGACGTTTTCTAGCTTTGGCTATTTATTTTGTTCTTTCTTAAGTAAACCCGAAAGAAATGTACATCGATATTTCTAAACTGTGAACGTCGATGGATACAACAGTGGAAAATTAAAAACTGCATCATATACAAGTTTTTCCATATCGTTTTTTTTCATCGCTTATGTATTTCAGTTCTACTCTGCCCTTCAACATTTTATTCCAGTTAATGCCAATGGCACCTCCAGTCTCTACTCAGAGATCTCCTCCTAAGTCAGATTAAATAGTCTAGTGTAAGCTGCGAACTTTAACTGATAAGATTAACGGAGCAATGAAGGTGAAATGCATTTTACACAAAATCATCATCAGTGAATTGTGTACCAGTCAAATTAAAGCTTCAACATCCCTCCTGCACAACACAGGGTATTTGAAATTTAGGATGTTGGGTTGTTCAGACACTCCTCCTCAGTTCTAAAAGTTGTTCAGATGTTCCATGGTACATGTAGGTAAATTTTACCTGATGAAATGTGCCCATCCTGAGGCACTGATGTACACTAAGACTATATTTTAACCATTGTAGCTTTCTAATGCTCTTAAACTTCATAAATGTAGAAAACCAAACACAAAATCCTATAAATTTTATGAACTTTGACAATCTTAAAAAGCATATACAGACATTTACAGCAAATTAATAACAGTCAAATTTATATCATTTATAAGCTTTTGATGTCCAGCTTGTCTGTGATCTCACAACATACAAGCACTGAGACATGTAAAATGAAGTCAAATGCCAAAGCTTCAATTTGACAGGTAATAATGTAGTAATAGTGCAGTTTATTTCCCATCCTCAATTGCATGTCAAAGGTGGGGGCTACCCCATTGTGATAAGACATGCTAGTTCATTGGTAAAAGTGGATTACATTGGTCAGTAAAAGAGGTTACAGATTGCATACTCACACACAATAAATAGCTATACTGTGTTACTGATCTTTATCTCGTTATCAGACCCTGAACCAATAGTTTTACACAACTTGACTAATTTATTTATTTATTTATTTATTTATTTATTTATTTATTTATTTATTTACATATTTAACAAATATTTTCACCAGTTAGTAGCTTCAGTTAAAAATGAATGACCAAGGGATCAAGTACTCCTAAAATTTTGAATTTGTCAGAAATTGATTTCTTTCCACTCAAAGTCTATCTTTCACTGATAAAAGTGTCTAATGCTAGCAAGGGTAAAAAGTAAAAAAGTTGTTCAAAGAGAAAATGGTTGAGACTTACTGTTATGGTATAAATGTTGGTGGGTTTTTTTTGCCAACTGTACATGTATTTACTTTGAAACATTATAGAAGTCCTAAGGTTTTTAGAACTATGTAGGATAATAAAGACAGCTGAAATAATTTTATTTGTAACTACCGGTACTGTAACTACAAGTGGTACCTGTTCCCAGAAGAAACGGACTGCACGTACAATTTGAGTTTTCAGAAAATAAATTGTTGCTAATAGAAACTACTTTTCAAGACAGTAACCAATGCAAGGTTAACTCACTTTTGAGTAACTGTTCTATCACTTATTTTAGCTATTTATTGACTGAATGAATGAAACAACCTAAAAGCTTCAGATACTTGAGCATGCATATAATTTTTGGCAGCAGCTCTAGTAGTTAGTTGTTGGCCATTGGATATCCTGTCAATGACAGTCATGAGCACATTTACGATGAATTTAATTGGGCTGTAGTCGGTATATATATACATTCTGATTAGAAGTTATGGAAAAACTTGGCAGAAAAGATGAATGCTTTGATGCAAGGATTTAACCCTTTAACAGCCAGATGAGCAACCTTAATATTAGGTTAAAATTAATTTACTTAGAGTAGGAGTGCCCTGGATAGTGAATTTTGCTTTTAGGTTGGATACCAGATAAGCTAAATAGTGAAAAAATGTCTAAGAGCTTATTATATCCCCACACTAAAAGTTTTGCCAGTAACTTTTAAACACTATTAAATGGCAAGATGAATACTGTAATTACCCTGTGAAACTATAAATTTCAAAATTGTGCTGGAAATAATACAGTTAAATCTTGATTATCCAGACTTTCTGATTATCCAAACTTTATCTGATGGTCCCAATTTTTGCAAATAACTTGATCATTAATATTTGTTGTCTCAATTAACTGGACTCACAATTATCCACTCAAACTTATTTCATGTCTCCCAAAGAGACTGGATAATCCAGGTACAACTGTAAAAACTTGAGTGCAATCTACAAATACATAGATAACCTTACTGTACCTTTTCACAACCATTATTAACCTGGTCCTGTATATCTGAGATTTACAGTTGAAATACATTGTTTCACATTTCTCAGAGTTTGAAATTGAATTTCTTGGTTCGTATCCTCTGTGGATACAAGCATATTGTTATTGATTTGCCATTTACAAAATAATTTTACCAGTACATTATTCAGAAGTTTTAAAAAAACCCCATTTATTTAGCATTGGTGGGGCAATAAATATTCCTATAGGTCCATCTGTACATTTTTTGCCAAAACATTTTCTGGAACATGGCTCTTTTCAGTAATTTAGTATAGTTATGTGATTGTCTCTTACAGGTATGAAGATATGAAATATCTATCAATCATGAAGTTAGGGCAGTTTTATCACTGCAAGGACTGTAATTATAAAGCCTAATTTCCACATCTGGGATTTTCTGTACACATTGACTTTTTCTTGTTTTTCATTGGCTCTTGGGAACTCTTTGGATCCTGAGAGCCAACACGAACCAAGAAAAAATCTTAATGATGTAGTTGCTACTCCGAGTGACGAACCATACCATATCTACCATCGGACTGGTAACCGAAGGTCATGGGTTTGAATCCCTGTTGGGCCAAGTAGAGTTTTCTCTACTTGTCCGGTATGGTTCATCACTTGGAGTAGCAACTACATCATTAGTCTTCACCCGAGTTCATTCTTCTACTCTAGCCAAGAAAAAATCTATGCACGTTGAAAATTATACCACTGGAAATTGGGCTTGAGGGAATATCTGTGAGGAAAACGGAACAAGTAGTAAGGAAGTCACTCTACACACTGTACCTATAAATTATTATACCTGTGCTGTAAATAGATATTTGTAAAAGTTGATTATTTAGGTTAGAAAGACTGTTGCTGAAGGGAATTTGTGATGAGGGAAGGGAGGAAACGCAACATTTGCCCCCTAACAATTGTTTCTTCCTCCTAATTTGCCTCCACAATTTTGTACAAAATTCCATGCTTTGTCACAGTAACCACCCACACAATTTAGGTTAAATTTGATATCACTCATATTTTTGCACCTATACCATGACTATACTGTTGGTAACATTTGAGCTATTTATACCAGTGGAAATAGACTGTGGCTATGGTAAGCCACAGCTAATATGTTGCAAACGTGGCTATAAATGACTCCACGGTGACTTTAGCTAATTTAAATCACTCCAGTTAATTTAAATCACAAAACGTCTCCACAAAATACTGCTTGTTTGCCCATCAATTAACCCTCCCTGAACTGTAAGGCCTAGTGCTGCCAGTAAGAGGGAATACATATGTATAAAGAATGAATAAATCATAATTTTCCACTTATCCTACTGTACCAGACCAAGTAATTTTGCCCAAATGGAATGCTACATTTTTTTTGTATTTTGCCCGAATTTTGTTGTTCTTGGACTTTATTTTGGAAGGATCACCCAACACGCCACAGGATTTATAGGGACAGTTGGGGGCATTCGTATTTCCTTGTCAGAGGTGAAATTCTTGGATTTACGAAAGATGAACTAATGCAAAAGCATTTGCCAAGAATGTTTTCATTAATTATGAGGATCAAAGACGATCAGATACCGTCCTAGTTCTAACCTTAAACGATGCTGACTAGACAGCGGGTGTTATTGTTACATTGCCCTTGAAAGAATTCAACCTTAATCCCACAGAATAGTATTTAATGGTCAGGTTTTCTGGTTTCGCATTCATTTCTCCAATGGTTCAACCTAGTACATGTATATCAAGGAGTAGGTAGATGTTCACTAGTCATTCACCAAATATAATAGGTGTAAACGCAATTTGTTTGATCTTGGTTGTTTTGCTGTTGGGTGCAGTGTCATTGCAACCTTAAAAACTGAGATTAAAATAGGTGATTAAAACCTCACCTTTCAACAGAGTTTTCATGCAGTAGACACTTTGAGTTCACAGTATGGTGGCATTGGGAACAAACACAGCTAGGAGTAAAGTATAAGTATGACATTGTCACTTGCACCATCATTTGACTTCCCTCAACAAATAACCCTGAGTTGAACTGTATAAACGTATCAGGTTGGCTTGATTTGACAATAACTGTTTTGTAGCATTTGATAGTCGTATAATTTACCACCTATAGCTCGATGTTCTTCAATGAAGATGGTGACTTAGCTCATGAGTTTTACGAAGAAGTTAAATCAAGGAAGAAAAAAAGATCGAAGATGAAGAAAGTGGATCCGAGTTTACTGAAACCTCAGGTACGCATGATAGCGTGATGGGCTCATTTCAAAATCTTTAAGGTTCGGGTTAAATCGTGCAGAATCTGCCCTGCTGGATATTTGGCATGCGAACGGCACATTTTATAAAAACACCACCTAGTTTTCTTGTCATTTTTTGTTTCACTCCGACGACGGACCTTCGTTTTTCTAGATCTAATTTCGGCAGTTTGCCAATCTAGGGTTTTTAAATTTTATATTTTAGATAGCATAGATCGGATATTTAAGTGTATATTTGTAGTTGAAGCAGGGCCCGTTTGGATACCAGCCTTGCTGCTGAATGGGCTACCCTGCCTAAATAAAGTTATCCTATCTTATCTTATCTTAACTAGCTACGCAGCACTCTACTTTTACACCACTGGATGTAACAAAATTCATTCATGAAGAGATGCAAAACATTTAAGTTTTGTTTTATGTTCTTTTATTTGTTTTATAAAATATATATTTTAGTGACAATCAGACTGTATTTTTACTTTACTTTTTATTCGCTTGAACTGGATCCTTTTATATATAATGGTGTAAATTTAAAAACTTGTTTCCCTTGTTTTGATATGTCCATTATTCCGATTTTCAGGGAGAAGTTGACTTGAAATACCCTAAGATACACCCGGATATGTCGGTTATTATGTGCGAAGTTTAGGAACTCAATTTCATTTAAGGGTGAAATATGAGGGAATGGTCTGTTAAACCATTAAATGTGCTTCTACATGGCCTAACCAAATATTTGAAATGAAAAAGCAACTTTAACCAATAGTTCGGAGAAAACAACTAATATCGGTAAAGTATTTCTGGCTCTTTCTTGTTGTTCAGAATTTATCGAAGTGGTCGTTGTGGTTTTTGAAGAAACATTTAAGCGGAAAAAGTGTAATATGGGCCAAAAATATGTAAAGGATAACTGAAATAAAACAAAGAATTAAAGAAGAAACATGTAAACTTATAGAATGTGTTGTAAACCTTGTATGTTTATTTTTATTTGTATGACTTTCTCGCCCTTTCGTGAGCTGATTACCCAAACATATTTGTAGTACGTAACTAATGAGCTATGCGTATGGACTTTATAAATTGTTAAACCTGATAGCGAGAGGGTTCATTGAGGGGTCTATTCACTCCTTGAAGAGGCTTTCAACCAAGCCTTTATTTTTTAAATTAGAAAGAGGGTAAAAAGCCCTCCCCAGGGAAACCTTAACACCAGGAATAACCTTGCCGTGGGCTTATAAAAAGCCTGCATGGGCTTATAAAAATTGGCAAAACAAGTTCAGCTAGGTCATTTGACGTTGTTCTTTCTCTGTCTATCATGCAAAGGAGAATTTGATTCGGGAGATGCCATTTGATATTTGAATACTCGATTCCCCGCCAGTAACATGTCAAAACCCAGTTCTCCACAGGAACACCTGAATTTTGCTGGGTACCTACCGTAGTCTAGTGAAAAGAACGACATTCCACTAGTTACCTGACCAAGACAGGAGGCAAAGGTGTTACGAAGACTTAAAAGCAAATTTAATTCTGGTACATAATATATGTTTTGTCTTAAGACTGTATTGTTGGTTTTGTGGAGTTTAAGATGATTTTTCGCAGGCTATCATCAACCGCATAGCTAAAAATATGGTGGCTTGTGCATTTCATCATTGTTCTTTGCGAATCTATACCCGTAAAAATCTCACAGGTTGTCACAGGCTTGTTGGTTCGACACCCTGTAACAATATTGTCATCATGATAAAACAGGACTGGTAAAATAACATTGTTCAGTCATGTTTCAACATGCTATTACAGCTTGGCGAATCAACAGCTGCTGTTGATGCAAGTTGGAACAAGTAAAATCATACTTGATACGACAACCAAGTTCGTGGTTATTGCAACATCGCTGTTCATTTTTGTTAATTCGCCATGCCCAAACAACATGTTCTGTCATGTATGAATGACGTTGTTGACTAAACAGGATTGTTTTATATTGTTCAACTGGGCTTGAACAATGTTTTTAGTTGGACAATATTATTCGTGCCTGTTCAATTCGTGTTATTAGTGGGCAACACGCAAGGGTTTTCGACACCTTTACGAGAAATGCCAGAACGAACGATGGCGGATTGAAGAAATGCTGCTGTTGCCACTTACACATGTGTATAAAAATACCGAAAATAGTATCGTTTGCAGACCTGAAAATGTGCTGGCGGAACAACCATGTTCTTGCTTGTTATTCCATCACCCTGAAACAACCCCGTTATCATGCATGAAACATACTGTTGGAACAACGTTGTTCAAGTTTGTTCGTTTATCAAACCATGAACGTCCTTCTTGAACAATCAAGAACAAGCCTGTCTGGACAACCATATTCAAGCTGGCAAGCTCAACTTTGTTCAAACCTGTTAACACACAAAAACAAGCTGCGCGTTTTTACGTGTGTAAGTTAAAATAAGATCTACAAACTGATACGTTACTGTGGATTTGGAAGACATTTGTGTGAAAACCTTGTTGTGACGATACCACTTACAACGGAATAGTTCTCTATCTAGTGATAGTTAGCAATATCCAATATCTCGAGGCATAAAGATTCTAACCGCAAACGAGCTATGTTGTTTTAGTAACTGTCGTCCCTCTAAGGTTGACTGGAATCGATTATCTTTCATCCTGGAGCGGTGAAGAGTTTTTGATCATGGCCGCAGACAAAATTTTGTCTTGGGCAGGTGGGTCTAGTATCATCTGTATGGAGTTCGTTGTCTAACATTACCTTTATTTGACGGTTTGTACGAAGTTTTTTGACGTTTGTCATTGCAATTTGGGGTGTTTTAACATCCCAAATCACCCTCACTGGGTGTTACGCATTGGTTTTCATACTTTTGTTTCAACGTTGACTCACACAGTTGACCTCTGTCTCGACGTCTTTTTTTAGCACTGGCCCGTACTTTCAATTTCCGCTGCCAAGATGCTTTCTTCCTTGCATGCCCATTCAACCCTGATCCGTGCATGAGTGTCTGATGGATTCGTGCTTTTGTTTTCCACACTGACCGATGTATTCATTTGCTGCTATCACTGCACCTCACTTCCACTTACGGAACCCATGTTTTCTTTTGCCGCTAACATTGGTCTTTGCTGCCCTTTTCAACATAGATTTATGTATTAATTTCTTTTTGTCATGAATTCTTGATTCCAGTTGATCAGATTTGACAAATACTTCAACCTAAACTAGAGTCCTATGGGTAAGAGGGGACGCACTGAAGTGGTTCAAATGTTATCTCCATGGCAGAAAACAAGTATGTAAAATAAACCACGCTGTGTCAAAACCCATACTATCCAATGAGGCGTTCCACAAAGGTCAAATCTTGGACCTTTACTTTTTCTTCCATACATAAACGATCTGCCAAACTGTTTGCAAACGACCCAAGCCTCGATGTTTGCGGACGACACAAACATGCTATGCAGCGGACTATCGCCAGACATCGAGAACAAGAAAAAACAGAATATAGGATCATTTCGTCGAGAAAACGCCCAGAAGAAATTCATATTGATTCACAGGTAAAAATTGGAAACCACAATGTTAAAAGGATTAAACACAAAAACGTCCTCGGTGTTCTAATTGATGGCCAATTAAAAGGGAAAAAACACAATAACAAGCAATGTAAAAAAATTTTAAAGTGCCTATGAAGCGAAAATTAAGTTGGTCTTATTTGAAAGTGCACTCAAAATTACTTAGGAAGTCGTACTGTAGTTTCTCCATAACTTGATTCGTTTTTGAGATATTTCAGTTTGATATGTAAATGAGATGATCTGTGACATCATTTGGTTGACAAAGCATTTAGAGCAATTGGTAAATACGTTATAACTCATCCTCTATTCAAGGAACTCAGTTGAAACTTCATCCACTGGTAAAGTTCAAGATACTGAACCCATCCACGTTAAAACATTGTTGCCATAGTGATGTATTCGTTCACAGATCCCGCAAGTGTATACTATAAACTATAATTCTTTTTTCTAGCCTTTTCTTGAGCATATTTTTTTGTTTTCGACAAGTCGTTCTTGCTGCCTTCGTCATTCTATACACCATGTAAAAGTAAAGACGTAATATCTTCCTTTATAGCAGTAGGATAAGAACTATTCTGTTTTGGGAGAAGGATCTGGGAATAATATGTCACTATAACAACAATATTTTAACGAGGATAGGTCCACTATTTTGAACTTAACCAGTAAATGAAGTTTCAATCAATTTCTTCAAATAGTGGATCAGTTAAAACGTATTTACCAATTTGCCCAAATGTTTTGGCAAACAAATGACGTCACAGGTCGTGTCATTTACATATCAAACAAACCGAAATATTTCATAAAACAAGCGAGATATGGAGAAACTACAAAAGGAGATCCTAAGTAATTTCGAGCGCTCTTTCAAACAAGATCAGCTTAATTTTCGTTTTATAGGCACTTTAACAGTGTAGCCCTTTTGAAGAAGGCGAAATCTTATGTTTCACAAGATGTTCTTTCCAACAATTATAGCTCATTAGTGCTTCCAGTGGCGTAGCCAGCCCGACAATTTAGTCCTGCTATGCAAATATTTTCATGTTCACTGACGGTAAAAACAATCAATTTCTAAAGAAATGAATGATAATCATTTAAAATTTGCGTAGCAGGACTAAATTGTCGGGCTGGCTACGCTACTGAGTGCTTCCCCATTTCAGCTACTGTTCCACTGTCTGATACAACTATAACACAACACACATCAGTAAATCGATGAAACTGCAAATAAGAGCTGCACGGGTAATAACCAGCTCAAACTATAGTATAAGATTCTCTACAATCTTTGAAACACCAAAATGCAACTCCAGCTAGATGTGTCCTACTCCATTAGACCTGCTGTCTAAAATGTAACAGAGAACTGGCCAATGGTTGGTACTGTTAACTGAGAAATTGTTGGCATGCGATAATTGATTTGACAGGCAAGCTGGCGTACAGCGGTGCGTGGGCGTTTCGTTCATTCAAAAATTGAATTCACAAAAAATGGCAATAATTGATTTCGCACTTTGAATTCAA